>CAJVPT010000604.1:0-27724 GCA_910592055.1 Acaulospora colombiana | reverse complement strand
AAGGTCTCTATAATATGTGCTTCTCTTTTCTTAGCGACCTGCAAAAGCTTGTGTTTTCTCATAGACATATTGGTCATGTGATAGGAAGTAAGTTGACTGTATTTGATATTGTTGTGTTTTGCTGTTGATCGTTGCTATGTTTTCCTAGACACGTGTTGCAGGTTTGTTTATTCCTTATTATTATTTTGGTAATATGGAAAAACCTTGTTATTTGTTGTGACGTATTAGTAATATTTGTTGCATGTATATGTTGTAATAGTATTGTTGATATTGTTGATCAATCAATAATAAACATGTGGGATTATAAGATTGTTGATAATCAATTTGTGTAAACATGTGGGAATATGTGATTGTTGATAATTGATTTGCGTAAACATATAAAAGTGTATTAACTTTATTTATTTGATACGTCTTTGTGCTTGTTGTGAAAATTATACATGTCTGTATTTGAGTGATGTAATATTATTGAAATACTGTTGTTGTGATGTATATGCTTCTTTACTGTATAGTCAATGAAGCTTGGACATCCCTCTAGATTTTATGAGTATTTGGACTTGACTGATTTATCGGTTTGAGTTATTGCTTGTAAAGACTCTCTTGGTGTCTAGAAAGGTGTTAACCTGCACTGGCCTGGCTAGGAGCTTTATAAGGTTGATGTTGGGCTTCCAAGAGCTTACTGTGAATCAGTCTTTCTTGTTGTTTTTCTCTTTCTAAAAGAAAAAATTTATATAGTAGAAGTTAGTAATTTTTGTAAAAACTTACCTCTTCTGTATTTGTAAAGAGTTCTTGAACTTGTTTTTGTAAGTTGTTTAGTTGTAAGGGTAGTTTCACTTGGTTTCTCTTGTTTTTTTTTGGTTGGTTTCTCTTTTTCTCAAAAAATTACCAAAAAAGGGAATTTTCTGAAAATTTGGGGATCAGCGGAAAGAGTTTTTTTTTGGTCAGTTTTATTTTTTTTCTTTGCTCTATTCTGAGATTTTTAATAGTATATTATAGTTTTTCTATATTTTTATAATCTTTTTGATACTTTCTTTTTGTGTTTTTAGGATTTATTTGATTGTTACTTGGCTGTTAATAAATACAGTATGTTTGCTGTGTTGTGGTTGGAAAGAGTGCTAAGGGCTATTGGAATAGCTGCTATTTCTGCCCTATGTAGTTGATAAGAGTTGCCTAGTTATTTGTTTATGAAAAGTATGTGTCTTCTAGTCTGGAATAATAATAATCCACTCCAGTCTTATATAGTTTTTGTCTCTAAATTTGGAAAAGAGCCATTAGTGTAGATGTCAAAGATTTTATAGTTACTTAATTTCTCTTTGATTGTTTTTAGAGTAGTTAGACTGTTTGTAGAATCTTTTATTATACTATTTAATTTTCCTAAGCTCCTTTGCAACCTTGTTTGAATTGTAATTTCTGTTTCAAATTCTTGTAGATTTATGTTATTTTGTGTAATATATTCTATAAGTATAGTATTCAAAGAGTTGGGGATACTCTGTTTCTCTATTGAAGGTTTCTGTCTGTAGTATTGGTTTTATTTATTGAGATTTTGCTTTTTTGAACTAGTATAGTAATTGATTTTTGTTTTGTGGCAGTGAAACTACATTTACTGATATTATTCTAGTATGTTGATGTTGAAACCAGGACATGCCTCTAGGGAGAAGCTTTCTAACCACATCTTTTATTAGCATATATATTGTATAGATTTTATGAATGCATCAGGCCTTTTCCCCAGAATCACAATTGAGGAATCTATACAAATCTCTTATTACATATTTATCAATAAGTAATTATATATTTTTGAAATAAACCTATCTAATGTATATAAGTATACTGTATATATCTATTCTATTTCTATATATCAAAAAGACATGACTCTTTCCCACTTACATCCAAATTTCTGAAAATTTCCTTTTTAGGAAATTTTTTCGCAAAAAATAATTTTTGGGACAAAAAAGAGAGTTTTTAACAGAAACACAATATGTTTTCACAACAAACAACACCAGACCATGAGCAAACACAAAACAATACAATTTTAAGAAGCAGTAGAACCATCCAAAGACAAATATACACAAGTATGGAACTAGAAGTGATCCTTACAGAACATGAAGGCATTGAAGCAATCTTCAAGATAGATAATTCACAAACATTAAGACAACAACAATAAGATCAACTCTACCATAGAGAAGCTAAACACTGAGACCACTTTATCAGTGCACCTTCATCACCAAAGGCTTTTAGTACACCGGCAGTATCAGAAATTGACTGGTCTGTAGAAAATGAAGAAGCACAATAAGGCACTCAGGACAAGGGCAAAGGCAAGGAAACAACCTTCAACAATAAAACACTCCAATGTCCCCCCTTTACAGATTGGCAAACACAATACAAAAGAAAATGTTTCAAGAAAGTCTTTTCCTTAAAACAGATATCCGGCAAAGACATTAACAGTCAATTATATTCAGTAAAGATAGCACTCGCTAGAAACAAATCAATTATATCAATTAGAACCAATAATACACCAGCAGGCAAACATATAATCATTCTATTTACAGATGAAAAAAAAGCAGAAATGGCATTCACTATCAAACTAGACAGTAACACCACTATCCAAACACAAGAAATGTGATTCACAATGATATTACTACAAAGAGCAAGACAATGAGAGTATGGAACATTCCCTGAATGTAACATGTGGAGAACTCAAAGTTGCACTAACCAAATATGGATCAATTAAGTCACTACATATAAAAACATAGGGTTTATGGCAATCTGCGAATGTGGAATACAACAAACAGGAGGACTATTACAGAGTAATCCTCTAATGGTCTATAGGCTTCAAGGGAGATATGTATAGAATTTTTCCATTCCTCTATATCAACCAGATTAAGGAGGAGAGAAGCAAATTCACTGTTAAACTAACCAACTTACCATCTGGTACTACTGGATATGATCTTAAACAAATTATTGAAGTGACCAAAGCAAAAACTTGTTACATTCCATGGTTCAATTTGTACAAAAGAAAACGTCAGACAATTATTAACTTCAAAGATGAAGAAACACTGGTAGAAGCACTCAGATTTCCAGCCCAACTAGGTAATGTTAACTCGACTGGATCCTCATGGACACGAAAACATGTCACCTGTGTTCTAGCTCAGAACATCAAGTTAAAGATTGTTCGATCCAAGAAAGATAACAAGTCACTAGAGAGAGAAAACAAAATGATGTCAAAAAATTTGATAGATTATATAACAGATTCAAGCCAGTGATGCTCCATCCCTATGAATACCACAAAATAATCAAAACAATCGACCAAAAACCTTTGCAGCAGTAGTAAAGGACTCCTCTCAGCACAACACCGTCAAAAAAGAAACAAAAAGATCACCAAAATAAGAAACATGTGATATTTCACTTCATGACATCTTGAGAGCAGTTCAAGCAATCAGAACAGATATCAGGCAAATCAAGGCAGAACTAGTACAACTGGATCAAAGAATAGGTCATCTTGAAGATGACAGCTATTACTACCATTCTTATGAAACAGATAGAGAGGCTCCTATTGAGCAAGACAACGAATCAATCATGGCTGACAATATAAGTACGATCTCAAACACATCCAGAAAAAGAAGGGCAACCAGCCCAGTACAAGACATTCGATAAGATCAAATCCATATTAATCAACAACTATCAAGACTGGAAGGAAATATGAGTGCCATTTCAACCTCGCTAACAGAGCTTATCAATATCCAGAACCCTTCTAATTAGACACAATTTTATCTTCTACATCCAACCAATGAGTGAAGCATCTAATACATTTCCAGAAACTGAAAACAAATAAGCAGACAACACCACTACAGATTTTTCAAATACAACAGACAACAATTACAACCCCATATGGAAAATTATCACACATAATATACGTGTAATAGTAACTGACACTAAATGCAACACATGGCTAGAACTATGCAATCTTAACAATTGACAAATCACAATTACTACTGAAACAAATGTAACAACACAGCAATCAAAATATTGAAAACATTCAAACTTCCAGTCTTGGTGGACGCACAAGGATAACCAAAATATTGGACATGGAGTAGGTATCACCCTACTATACAAACTCATATACAGAGTATTTAAACATAAACAATACCAAGGCAGACTCATTGCCTTGGACTTGGCTTTTCCAAACAAAAATATAGTCAGAATCATTGGAGCTTATTTTCCAGTACACTCTCTCAATAATGAAAAACAAAATACCTTCAAAACACTATGACAATGGATCACAGAAAGAAAAAAAAACAACTTCCAGATGATAGTTGCAGATGATTTCAATGCAGTAAGCAATTCTATCCTAGACAAAGAAAGCATCCAAAAGAAATATTGATCAATATTCCCCTCAACATTACATATACAATATTTGATAGAACAAGGCTTTGTTGACACCTACAGAGAACATAATCTCTCACGCAAAGATTACACCTGGCAGAACCTCCAAAATAACAGCAGAATAGATCAAATATGGATGCTACCCTCTCATACTTAGCAATTTAGAGAAGTATATATTATACTCGATATCAGAGATCTAACTTATAGTGATCACGCTGGTATGTTAATTGAAGTAGAAGCATGGCAACTAGACAAACTAGCTAGCAAACCCAAACACACCCCTAATCAAAGATTTAATTGGAACAATATCAGCAAGGAACTATGGGATAAATTTGCTATACAAATGGAGGAGAATATTATATACTTAAACGAATTATCAGATATTTCAGATACTAACCAACTATGGAACAAGTTCACACATATAATACATCAAGCTGCAAAGAAACATATTCCCAAACACAAATCACACAGAAAACCTAGAATCCAAGAACAACAAAAGAACACCTTTCAGAGAATCATGAAGTTTTACAATATTATTCAACAGATGTACACACTAAAGCAAGGCTCATCAGATTATACTCAGACTGAGATATTGCAAGCAATCAATAATATATCAACAGAGTTATTTCAGGAACTGACTAATCAACAACTTATTTCGTCTTATGACTATATAACTAACTGGATAAAAATCACTCGAGACTTTAACAAGAAACTCAAAATTGCAACTAGATGGCTCACCGACCACAGAAAAAAGCAAACAATAAAACAATTCTCTATCAAATGCCAGGCTATGCTAGCAAACCAAAAAAAAGCAATGATCAATAGCATTCTTGATCACCCCATAAGATCAATTATACTGGATAGAGTAATCATCCAAGATGACAACAACATCGAAATCATAACAGATTCTCAAAAAATCTGCACCCAAGTCAGAAAACATTTTGAACAATGGACATCCAAAAGAAATACAGCCCCACTGCATCTATATTCTTTTTGGCAAGAGGTATACAATTCCAAAAAGGATATACAGGCTATATAGTACCAAGACACTCTAGCTCCAATCACATTGCAAGAACTTGTCCAAGTAATAAAACATAGAAGCTCACAATCAGCTTCAGGAAGAAACACTATACCCTACAGAGCCTATAAGCATATAAAGGAGAAAATACTTGGTTTTCTCCTTAGAATTTTCAACAACATATTAGTATCAGGCAACACTCCTAAGAAATGGAGCAGAGGTCTTATTTATCCAATTCCTAAGCCCAAGGATTGGAACAATAATCTCAACATTACAAGACCAATCACGCTTCTAGATGCAGGTCAGAAACTCTTTACAAAAATAATAGCAGATAGATTGGCAGATAGTATAGCAAAACACTCTATTTTATGTGAGCTAAACTGGACGGCACTACCTGGCAGCAGCACACAAGATCCAATTCATATAATCAATAACATTATTGAAGATGTCAAAGAATTCAACAAACAAGCTTGGATACTAACCAGGACATATCTAAAGCATATAACTCAATCAACATTGAAATGCTTCACTTGGCATTACAATGCAACAAGGTCCCAAGATAAATTACAACACTCCTCACAAACTTGCTTAAAAATTAAACAAATGCAGTCATTACATGTCATGGGTTTACAGAAGAATACACAGTACTAGATGTAATAGATCAAAGTGATACTATCTCTCCCCTATTGTGGAGAATCTTTTACGACCTTCTCCTCTCCACAATTCAAACAACATATTGAGGATATACAGTCTCATCTTATCACACAAGGCATATAGACCAACCCACTATTTGCAAAACAATATCAATTCCTACAAGTGTATATATGGATAATACTACATGGATGGCAGAAAACAGTACAGACCTTCAACATATTGTAAACATTATTGAACAATTCTACCATATCAATGATATATAGGTCAACCCACAAAAATCCTTCCTCATTATTATTAATGGCAACCACAGAAACAGAACAACAGGTATATACTTGAATAATCAATGCATCACAGGCTATGACAATGACATTTCTGTTAGAATATTAGGAGTATAGCATGATGCAACAGCCTCAAAGAAGTATAAAAAAAAAACTTATCAAACAAAAAATCTTACAGACACGCTCAGTTATAGGAAGCAAAGCCATCACAGACAAACAGATGCGATATATTATCAACCATGCGTTATACTCCAGTATCAAGTACCTGCGGAATAACCCAACTCTCTCTGAAAGTACATGCAATAGATTGTCTAGCAAACTGGCAAGCATATTCAAATATAAAATAGGACTAGCAAACATAATACCCAACAATGTTATCTACAATCTACTTGAATATGGTATCTTTCATTTATGGGATAGATAGCTTCAAGTACATGCATCCAACTGGATCCAAAGAATCAATCAAAAGAGCATCACAGGTGACCTAGCAAGATACCATTTGCAACAAGCACAGAATCATTTCTGGTCAACAAATGGTATTCTTGCACACTTCACTACACCTATCATGTCAGCAGGAAAGAATCTTACACACGATATCATCCTGTTACTCAAAAAACATGGATTTAACTTTCTCTTGAATGAATGCAAACCTGCATTTACAATAACACACAAAGCAGATATCAATAGAAGACATCGTAACTCTACAGTTCTATCATACATATCGAAAACAACTTACCAAACATAATCTCTTATTTACAGGACAAATACTAAATACTAAGAGAACTCACATACTTCATTGGCTACAGGTCATTAGGTATAGAAACAAACAATCTCCAGGACATATTCCAGAATGGTTCACCAACCTCCAACACAGAATGAATGATCCTACAATCAAAACACTATACCTACAAAGCAACAATATAAATCCTTTGCTTCAAAATACTAGCTTAATGGAGCACTACACTCAACAACCACACTGGGTAGCAACTCATATAAGGGATGCAATCATCATTAGCAAGAAAAAAAGAAATAATTTAGATAGTAGCATGACTTATACACATTATCATAATACAACAAATAATGAATCACCACTCAGCAAATGCAATGGATGTCCCTTGAATGAAGGAGGCAACAATCAGAACTGCCTATTCAACATCAAGGCACAGAAAGCTGTCAGAATTCCAGTTGTGGCAAGTTGCACATCCATCTCTCAGCATTCCATATCAAATAGAAATCTTCAGTATAGATCAAGAGTCTCACCAGAATCAATCCATACCACATTAAATCAGATATACACAACTCAACAAGCCTACAACCAGCCTTCAACAGTAAACATCTCACACAATACAGTATCTTCACATATTACTATACACCTTATCAGTAGCCAAAACTGAATTTCTGATCTCATAAACATATCTAAAAAGATAACTACATACTCATATTTCCAAATCTATACAGATGGCTCTCTCAAAAAATGGAACAAAAAACTATACATGGGACTAGGCTGGATTATCATCACTTTAAACAATGAAGAACACATATTCAGAGTCCAAACCCACATATACCCCTTATCCTCAAGAGCAGAAATTATGGCCATAACAACTGTGATATTAACCTTGTCAAAAAACTCAATAGCTGACATTTTTACAGACAACCAAACAGCAATTAGTTGCATTCAATAGACATTAAAAACCTCAGCATCATGCTTTATCAGAAAACAAAAAAACTTCCACATGCTGCATACCATAAAGGATACTTGCATTACAAGACATCTCAAATTGCAAATGTATAAAGTTCAAGCTCACTCAGGTATCTAACATAATGAACAAGCAGATCAACTGGCCTCAATAGGTATAGGACCATAAGAAATGCACTCAAGTACTAGTACCCCTAACATTCAATCCACCCAGAATTCACAAACATATCTAACAACAAGTGGGACAGCATCCAAATCAATATACCTGTTAAGAACATTTGTAAAAAGATCATCCAGGCAAAATATATTGCACAATGGCACTTACTTAACAGAACACTTACAGACTTTACTGGACAATACAAACATATCCATTGGCAAGAAACATATAACCACCTACATCCATCTCAGATTAGCAACACAAAAACCTCTTTTGAAGACCAGCAAATTCGTAAGTTCTCATTAAACTTATGGAATAATGAACTTTCAACCAAAACTAAATTATATAGTAGAAAATCATCACTATATAAAGACAATAAATACTACAGATGTAATTAAGTGAAAGACAACTACCATCCTTTTCTGTGCCAACACAACAAAATAAATATCAAACATCAAGCTGCAATGATGATCCAGAAAGCAATACTCAAGCACATACCTAGAGAAAGAAAAAGACAAGCATTAATCACAATATAAAGCAACATAATCTTGGATACTTTGCAGCAGCTCAAATTATTCATCAAGAAGCCTTCTTTAAATCTATTATTGACACAATCTACCAAACAATTTGTAACACAGCCAAAGCTAAAGATTGTATAGCCGAAATATTGGAAGAATAGAAAAAATTCCTATACTTAACTTGAAAAGCCAGAAATGAAACATTTTCAAAATGGAAAGAGGAATATGGAATTTCAAGGAAAAAAGAAAAACATTACAAATATGAAAAAACCTCTCCAAGTCCAATCAGATGGATAAATGAACAAGCCATCAAAGATAGATATATAGATCTAATTAATCAATATATAAAACAATTTATTCTTGAAAACACTAACATTATGTCCATATTTTCTTTTGAACCTAGCACTAGCTTTGCCTTGGCAGGTTAGTTCTTCCTTAGTCTAAAGTGGTAACAAGCCATCTGGTGGATTCTTTAGAGTATCTAACTAGTTCTAAGAAGTTTAATAGTATGTATGATATCCTTTATAATCTCTACAATGTATAGTTGCAAATTACTTTATCAAACTAATAAACAAGGCCGAGCCAGCTATAAAAAAAAAAAAAAAAATTCTATTTCTATATATAACTACTATCTATTTGAAAAAATGTATAGTTTTTTTTTTTAATTTTTTCTATACCAATTTTATTTATATTAAAAGTAATTTGGTTATCGGGCCATCAAATTTTCTTTATCCTGAACTTTTCAGATTTTTTAGTCCTTCAAAGTGATTTACAAATTTTTTCTCCTATCAATACCTCCTGATAGTTAATTCTGTGAAACCCGGCATTGACACATACTTGAATTCTTGAACAGATACCTCAACATTAAGGCAGGGAATCAAGGTTTTCTTCAGTTGATTTATTATTCCTTCCTTCAGCAATATACTACCAGTCAATAACTACTCTTTTTATTATCAGTTCTTTTCTAATAACATAATTGTATCAGGATAATCCTACCCAATTTTGGATATTTAACCATATTACAATCTTTATATAGAACATCCTGTGATCATATCAGAAATCTTATTTAATTAGTAATTAGAACTATATTTGAAAGCATCAGTTAGTTTACAGTTATACTAATAGGATAGATCTACTAGCATTAGGAGTTGCCCTCTAGAGGATTTGATTTAGTGACCTTGTGATATGACCTATAAAGTGTTAATTACTACACATTAACCTATAGGTCCCCTAGAAAGCAAAATAATTTATAATAATAAATATTAATAATTATTATAATAAATAAAAATTCGAAAAGTATTATTCAAAACTCTTTCCCATTCACCTGTGGCACAGCAAACCCAGGCAACAAAACGTTAAAGAGAAAAACATGGAGAGACCCAAGAGACAGCAATACATGACAAGTAGGCCAAACTATAACATAGACAAGATATCCAAGGAAAAGGCCACCCTTATTGAAAAGAATAAGGAACAAATATCTGAAAAGAAACACATAGCAACAACTCAAAACAAAAACGAAAACAAAAAGCAATCCTCTCCTCCCAAAAATACCCCCACTCCTGAACAAAACCACACAAATAACACTGCAACAGAAATAAGCAGCAACGAAAACAGCAGCAGCAGCCCCAGCTCATGGAGTGAGCAAGTTGAAAGAGAACAAATCCAAACGCTAGCAGATATAGAACATGTAGGCATTAATACAGAACCCCAGACGCAACATGCAGCAAGGCTAGATGACTCTGACATCGATATGAATCTCAATGAGGAACCCTTAGAAGCAGAAGATGACTGGCAGATTTCTGACAACAGCAAGGGAAAAAACAGAAGACCACCAATACACAACTCTGGTTCAAGACCACGACCCAGGTCACCCTTCAATCCCAAACTAAAATACGTATGGAAAAGAATCAAGTTGGGAGTGAAAGGTTCACTAATCCCTGGCGAAACAACTCACACAAAGATACTTCACATTACAAAAGCCTTGAACTCCCCAAAAGGCCTCCTCATAATTCAAAATGAATGTTACGAAGATGAAGACTACATCATTACCATTTTGGAGATCAACAAGTAGCAGATGATGCAAGCAACCTTATCTTACCAAATACAGACAATCTCCGTTTATTATACATGGAAAAAACTATATACAGGCTCGATAAGGAATGCAGCATCAGGGTATGGGACATTCCCCTGAATACAAGGCTCATAAATGTACAACAAACCTTCGTCAAATTCGGGCAAATTAACAATATAAAGATGACAACCAGAAACATGTGGCAATCTGCAACAATCACATTCACAAATAGAGAAGACAAACTCAAACTCCGGGACCAATGGAGTATATTAATCAAAGCACACTCAGTAAGAATTTTTGACGCAGAATGGAACCTCGAACAAATGAAGAACTGGGCAATCATTCCCTTAAACTCATGAATCTCCCACCTAATACAAACGCCTTTGACCTCAAACTCATCTGTCAAGAAACAGGGACTAAAACTTGCTATATTCCTCACCTACTATCATACAAATCCAGAAAGTACACAGTTCTCAGTTTTAAAGATGAAGCCAACCTTCAACAAGCACTTACTAAAACCTTCACACTAAGTGAAACAATTCTCGAATTTAAACCAATCGATACCAAACTTTGTATCATTTGCGATAGCCCACAACATTTTGTAGCAAACTGTGTAATTAAAGAAAGAAGGGAGCAATGGAAGGAATTCAACCAAGAACAAGCTAAAAATTTTGGAAAATTATATCAACGTTACAGACCAGCCAACTCAGCACCTATCCGCCGATTAACAAACTCACCCGCCAAGAGGGCCACAACCACTTCAGGATCATACGCCTCAGCTGTAAAAACAAACATCTATGACAACAACCCCTGAACACCCATTAAAAGAACACTCAGGACATAGCAACCATGTTAGCTGAAATTCAAACAGAGCTCAAGACAATTAAAGAAGGCCTGCACAACCTAGATGAAAGAATAGATAGCCTAGAACAATATTGTTTTGACAATGTAGAAGACATGGAGGAAAACCACAATCAAAGCAGCAACAATAGAGTACTCACCACCCAACATACCTCAGACTTGAGCGACATCCAACAGCAACAACAACACTTACACAACTCCATTGGAAATATGGACAGAATAATGAATGCACTAGTTTCTACTATCACAAACATGATCCCCACGAACATAAATCATCCCTCTTCCACCAAACAGTAAATATGGGAAACATAACAAGTAATATCTCTATACCAAAAGATTCTACTATCCAACAATTGCAAACACAGCAAGATACTATCAACAATGGGAACCAATCAGACAATACCTTTGACATATCTACAAACCAAAACGACTACAGCAAATCCAACAAAACACAACAAAACAAAGTAACCTTCAACTTTCCAGTAAATATCAATAACGAAACCCCTCATATTTTCAACAACACCGACATATGCAAACAACAACACAAACCCTTCTGGACCATCACCACGTATAACTGTCAAGGACTCAATGACCCAAGCAAGAGAGAACTATGAATGAACTTCTGGATTACAAAACATGTGACATTATCATACAACAGAAACAAAAGGAAAGAACAAAGACATCAAATACTGGAAGACTCAAGGCTATAGCACATGGTGGCACAGAAACGATGATATGGGGACAGGTATAGGCATTGCAATCAGAAAGAACATTGCTGATAGAGTAACTAACATCGAGAAAAAATGGGGGAGACTCATATGCATCGACCTGGCCTTCCCGAAAAAGAGATACTGCAGAATAATAGGAATATACTTGCCAGCAAGTCCAGAACATGAAAGAAACAAAGTACAAACCCAGGTCATTTTATGGATAAAACAGTATAACCATGACAACTGGCATTTTATTGTGGAGGGAGACTTCAACTCTGTCCCATTACCTAAACTCGACAAAATCTCTAGTAACCATAGAATAACAAAAAATTCAATCAACCCTTTCTTTCAAAAACTAGAAGAGCTCAGCCTCTTCGACACTTTTCATCATCACAATCCTCATGTCAAGGAATACACCTAATCAAAAACTTCTGTAGTACACAGCAGTGCTAGTCGAATAGACATAATATGGTGCAGCTCCAGACCTACCTGGTGCTCTATCGACTCATATATTGCAGATAACACTGCTATCTCTACAGATCACAAAATCCAAGTCACATACTTAAAAATATAGAAACTTGAGGATACGACAAAATGCCTTTGCCGCCCACACAACAATATACGATACGATTGGCAGGAAACATCAGAGAAACAATGGAAAGCCTTCACTGAGACCTAGACTCCCACAAAGAAATGTTACAAACACACATCTCTCAACACGTACCAGATATCGATCAGATCTGGAACTCCATTCAGGACACAATTCTTAAAGCTGCCAGCAAACATATCCAGAGATACAAAGAAAGACAAAAAAATCGAAGTAAAAAAACAAAACAAAGAAAACCTATACTTCTCCTACAACTAAATGAATACAGAAAATAACTGTTATTTCATGAGAAACAACCAACTAGGTATGATCACAACAGGTGCAACATCCTCCAACAAGCTATATCACAAAAAATCCCACTTCTTACCTGGCATCCATACCAAAATACAAAGAATGTCATATCAGAAATCGACAAACTAATCACGATCGAAAGACTTGCTAGGAAAAAAGCTATCAAGGATAAAATGGCTATCGATATTAAAAAATGGAAGGCACTACAAACAAGCTGGTTCGATCAGGACAAAAAACGAATGATCAACTCTATCTTAGAACAACCCAAAAAAAGTATAATCACCAGTAGACTAATTGATAGCACATTCCCTGAGAAACGACTCATTATAGATCCCACAGAAATCAGGGAGGAAATCTGATCACACTTCCAATTATGGACCAAACATAGACAAATCCACGAACAGGAAGGAACTATTTGGCAGCAGGAATACGAACCCAAGCCAAACATCAACTCAACCTGGTACAAATAAACCTTGGCTCCCTTCTCACTGTCTGAATTGCTCGAGAACCTTAATAAGCCCAGTAACAAATCTGCTTCAGGTCCATCACAAATACCCTACGCAGCATATAAACATATGCGCAAGGACTTCCTCGAAATCTTCACCTCCTTCTTTAATATTCTCTTGAATAAAGAGTCAGTCCCAAAAGAATGAAAGGTTGGCACTATATACCCTATCCCAAAACCCAAGGAGTGGCAACACGATATCAATATCACACGTCCTATAACTTTACTCGAATCAATTAAAAAAATATTTACGAAAATCATCACAAACCACTTAGCCAAAGTACTAACGAAACACCCCATATTATCTCCCCATAACTGGGCAGCACTTCCTGGCCATAGCACCAGAGAAACAATACTAATTATTAACCAAATTTTAGAGAATGTGAGAAGTATACACAAGCCTTGCTACATGCTATTCCAGGATATGAGTAAAGCATATGACACTATAAACATAGAAAGGCTAGTAACAGCAATGCATCGCATAAAAATCCCATCTCAAATTATAAACCTGATCAGTAACTGTTTTCAGGACAGACGGAACACAGTCATTACATACTTTGGCAATACCGACCCATACCCAGTCAAGGAAGGAATCGATCAAGGTGATACCATATCTCCACTTCTGTGGCGCATATACTACGACCCATTAATCAACACAATCAGTAATATGAGAGGCTACCAACTACAATGTCACAAACCTACGCAAAGTAACCTCATGCTCCCTGACATTAACCTGGCAATTACTGCATACATGGATGACACCACCTTCATAACACAAAACAAAGATGACCTCCTAGCCATAGTTGAAATCAGCACCTTCTTCTACAATCTAAATGACATCACCGTCAATTCCCACAAATCAGAATTACTAATACTGAATGTATCACGGAAAAACATAGAAGTCAATGGTTACAGTATTGCACCAGCTGAATCCACATCTGCTATAAGGGTTCTAGGCATCTGGCATGAAGCAAAAGCTGGGAAAAAACATCAACGTAAATTGATTATATCAAAAACAACATTACTCTGTAATACCTTAACCAGAAAACAAATTACGGACAAGATGTATCATTATATTACCAACCAAGTTATATTTCCTACTATAGAATACCTGCTTCAAGACCTAGTTCTTACACAGACAGAATGTCAGAAGATTGACAAAAAAAATAGAAAAGCTTTCAAATGAAGAGTAGTATTAGCCTTATCAGCACTCAACACCATGATACATATGGACAACCTCTATGGTATCATGGAGATGCAAATACGACAATTACAGAAACATGCTAGTAACTTACAACAAATCTATATGAGCACATCCCCGGCTAGTAATATCATACAGAGTAGCATACAGCCTGGCATTAGGAAAACATACTCATAAAATACCCACAAATTTTCAATCCAACTACCAACTTTCTACAAGACTGTCTACATAACATTCAGAGACACCATATCAGTATAGACCGAACTATAACAATTGATCCCAACAACTATAATCTTCACCCTATAGAAGAACACGTTGAGTATGAATAGTACTCAAACACAGAACAGTCCTGAAAACACATAAACTGTTTTGGATCGAACAACTCCTCAGTTCGTACATGACCAGACCCCTTGAATGGCAACAAGTTGGTGCCCTCTACAACAAAACAAACAAAAGGAAAGAACCTACATGGTTTCCATACCTTCAACAATAAATTACTCTTTCTATCAGCTATAACCGCAATACACCAATGCAAAATCCTTTAATACAAATTGAAGCTTTCAACTAAGAATACATTCGACAAGCATGGTATACTATACAATACAAAAAACAGCAAATCCTGGGAAAACAAATTAGCGACAAACATGAGACAATCAAAATTAAACACTATAATCTAACAGGTGCATCACCCCTAACAGCCTGTCAAGGATGCGGAATATCTAATATAGTGGACAACAGAGGAGATATCTGCTGTATAGAAATTCCCAAAAATACCTTCCTCAGAATACCAGTTCGCAACACCACCAAGTCAGGAAGTTCTCAAGACACCTCAAGGAAAAACTACTTACAAATCTTCCCAGATAGTATTACACGGTTCTATAAAGAACTTAACCTAATTCTTGATTATATAGAGATTGACAACACCCTGCACGCTTTTTGAGATCTCTTCCAAGTGATCAAGCTCACAAACACCGACAAGCAATGCCTTATCAATATTTATAAACGTATCAAAGAACTCAACAACATTCAAATATACATAGACGTAGCCTACAACCCAGCCAGAAACTCAAACAAATGTGGCATTGGCATCAATATTACCCATGACCTAAACAGCATCACAAAGTTAGGCATACAAATAACTGGACAGGTATCTGCATATTGAGCAGAAATAATAGCTGCAATCATAGCCATAGCTCTGGGCAGACCCAGACCATTCACTACAGTTGAAACAGACTATTCTTTGCTCATAAGTGAATACAACTTCTATGTAGAAGAAAACACAAAGAAAATTAAAGAATTGCGATTAATTAGTAACCTTTGCACCATAGCAAAACACCATTAAACCCTCATTCAATGGATTAAAACGAACAAGAAAGAACATCCAGATGACCATTCCTTCATCGTAGCAGACAGACTCACCAAACAATATACCACAAACAACACGTTGGATGCCCAAGGGCAACTCAGTAATGCTATCCTCTGTACAAACATCATAACCTTTCACTACCAAAATCAAACTGAACTTATCTCACCTATTAGAAAAGCTATCAAGAGCATACGACAAGCTCAGTTGATTTACAGTTGGATTACCCTAGACAGAAATAATGACCTCTCACAACAACAGTGCTGTAGACATCGACTGGAAAGAATCAATACAGAAACTTCACCCCTCTAAGCTAGCTTGTGAAAACACAGACACCTGGGATCAATCACAAAGAAGTTTCGCAATGAAGCTGTGATATAAAGAACTTCCCATGATGGACAAGCTACATATCAGAAGGCCAGACCTATACAAACGAAATACTTGTTTCACCTGCCCTCAAGTTGATGATAACTTACACCTTTTCAAATGTTTCTCACACGGAATCGATATCAAAACAGTGATCCTCGATACCATACATCGGGAAATAACTGCAAGATTGGAGAAAACTGCTGAATGTAACATTTGTCAGGAACTCATATCAGTCATCACACAAAACAACATATGCAACAGACTCATGTTGAGAGGGATCAGCAAAAACATTATCAAGACCATTAACAAGTATATTAAAACTGATCGAATATCAGAAACCATCAAAAGCATCATAAATGGTGTTAGATTCTGGATATACAACATATGGTTAGACAGGTGTGACCATTTCCATCGATGGGAGAAACAACAGGGCATCACCACAAATAGCAAGCAAAGAAAGCAAAAATGACAAATGAAGAACAGTAACAAAGTACAACATAACACCTCCAACTCGAAAGACCCTATTGAAATTATCAATAAAATCCTCAAGGGAATTCACAGCATCTACGAGATATATAAGGAACATGCTAATGGTGCCTAGGCACGTTAGTCTCTATAAAGGACAACACGTTACAAGGGTTCAAAAGTCCAAGCCCTGCTGCCATTTGCGGCGGGTACTCTTGAACAAGGTAACAATTGGTTTTCTTGTAATCCTATACAGTAGACGCATGAAAAAAATGTCTATGCTATTGTTTGTATAGACAAAGTAATATGTATTTGTATAAAACCTCAATAAAATGGGCTATGTTGCATGTTATAAAAAAAAAATAAAATAAAAAATAAATAAAAATTTTAATATTAGTTTATTGGAGAAATAAAATATTATTATTAAATCTAAATTAAAGTCTATTAAGACTTAATTTATTTAATTCAAATCAGTTTAATGAATTTTTTATATTTTTTAAATGTTATAATTCTTTAATTAATAATATATAAAAATGAGTTTATTATAATTTTTTTTTTGTAAAAGCTCTCTAAGGTTTTTGAGTATTCTATCTAATCTGTAGTAGTGACCTACAGGAAATGAAATTAACAGTTGGAAGGATTTTTATCTGAACTACTAATGAAGTGATAAATTATTTCCAAAATTGCACTTAGAATTTTTATAATTCTTAAAATAAAGACAAGTGAGTTAATTAGAGACTTAGCTTTAGTGATATATTTTTTAATATAAAGTATATATATATTTAATAAAACACAAATACCTAGCCTGATAGAGGGTTTTAAAAAAATAAAGATGAGTTAATTATTATAAAAGTTTAATAATAAATTAAAGTAAGTAAATTAACAATATTTTTTATAGTATTAAACTGTAACTAGTATTAGATGCAAGACTTTATTTGATAATTTAATTCTTCTTTTTTTTTTTTAACCCACAATCATGTCACAATGGCATGTCTTTATTGAGATATTGAGAAATACCTAAATATTTTACAGACTTTCATAAAGTGACTAACTCGTCATTGTATATTATTAGTTAAAGGACTACACTACTTAAAAATATGAGGAGTTCACTAAGCTAGTTCAGACTAAACAAAACTAAATTTAAACTAGATACTCTAAGTCTGATTTAGGGAACAATATTTCACTCTTCTAGTAGCTTGGCAATAGTGTCTTTAAGTTAACTAGGGTTATTACTAACAGTTTGTTATTGTTGATTATCCCGAAAAATGATGAATTGCTAAAGTTGGCACTGGGAAAAAGGGAAGGAAAAATATAATTTAAAGCCCTTCAAAAGGTTCATGCTCTATTTCACAGTTTCTTCTCAAAAGAGGTTTGTTTAATTGGGATATTCTCTAAGCTTTATGATGTTTAAGGAACTTAGCCATTTCTGAAAGTGACTTTAAGAAGAATATTTGAAAAATTTATTCTTCTGCCAATGTACAGATTCGCTTATTGCTAGTGAAGCCAGTGCCATATTGCAGAAGAGTTTGCCTGATCAGGATAAAGAAATCTTTTTAAAAACTTTGTCTGACTGAAGTGGTATATTTGTAATCTGTACAGACTACAAATATACCACTTATTTTGGATCATAACTATTCCAAGTTTGTGTCATAATTCAATTTTTATGGCACAAACTAAAGTGTCAAGAAAAATAGATGATGATACATATCAATGTGTCAAGAAAAATGGATGATGACACATATCAATATGTCAAGAAAAATGGATGACGACACATATCAACATGTCCAGAAAAATGGATAATGACATACATCATATCACCCCTGAGACTATTATAGTCTATGCATCAGATGCTATATACAGTAGGTTGCATTTGTATCATCACTTGAAAACTGCTAAATGCATCCAATCATATGTGGGCCCGATGTGAGGGCTATGCCCGAACCTAGCACGTAGTGCGAAATAGTATTCGTATCCTGGTTTTGTGTATTGTATTTGAATACCGATCACGGATGAGGCACGTAGTGCCGAATTGCTAACTATTATAATGTACTCGAGTATTGATCAGGGATGAGGTACGTAGTGCTAAATTGTATTTCGAAGAAATGGTACGAAGTGCCTTAGCAGTTGTTAGCTTTGCATAATTTATTCGAATATCATCCGACGTAATGCCGAATTGTTAACTATTATAATACATTCGAATATTGATCACGGATGAGACGCGTAGTGCCAAATTGCTAACTATTATAATGCACTCAAATATCGATCACGGATGAGGCACGTAGTGCCGAATTGTTAACATATCTGATAATCACCAAAGCATCCGATAATGAGGCACGTAGTGCCGAATCGTTAGCAGTTATTTGGTGATACGTAAAAGCAAAAATTTATCTTATCTCTTTCCTTATAGTATTCTGCCTTTGGGTAACATAAAAAAAAATGCTATATTTAAAACTCTTTCTTATATAATTATTATTATGAAGCAATAATCCTTCAGGTTTATCTTTATATAACTATAATGTGTCTATCTCTGGCAAAAAATAGGTGATACCTTTGATATTACTCAATGAGATTATATATAATTAAACTTTTGTTTTATTTCTTATCAAAACTGATTTTTCTATATAGTTATCGATCAATCCAATATGTGTATTTCCAAACTCGTTGTTTTTTTGATCCTTCTTGTTTTCTACTACTTTTTATAGTATAACCATACCATTTACCTGCTATTACATTAATCAGTTTTATTGTAGATTTGAGATCGGGTATTTCTTTAGCTCGGGACTTAAAACCGAAGAGCAATAATGCATCTTGACGAATTTTGATAATTTTATCACGAGATCTCTCTAATGCTTTTGCTACAGTATCGCCAGAAAAAATACGTATATCATCTATACTAACAAAACCTAATGATTGAAAAAGCTCTTGTATAGTTTTCTGTTGTTTTGTCAAATATTCAAACTCAAAATCGATATTATTGTTTGAATTATTATCCATAATAGAATAATTACTATATATGCTTGATATGTCCTCTTCATCAGCAGTATAATATTCTGAATCGCTCATATTTTGATTAGTTATATAACTGATATTGTAAAAGTTCAATATAAGTAACTTTGCGTATCACCAAGCAGGCACGTGAATCGGGACACTAAATGAAGATTGTATTTATAAAATGTTACCTGCGGTGTATCCCTATAGTGATACCTTCGTATCATATCTTAGCAGAGTTTTAGTTGCTATTTTGGATTGCGCAGAGGGTGTTCCCCGTGCGTCACTCGTGCGTCACTCGTGCGTCGCTGGTACAGGTCCACATACAATGATTTTTAGTGAAATTTCCGTAATAGGATTTTATTTCCGCATATAGTGAATTCGGAAATCGTAAATCGAAAAGCGTAAATCCCGGCGATTTCGTGCAAACTTCGCGAATTTTGTTACGTGTCGATCATTAATTTTAAACACGTGAATACGTATATTTTTTACGTATATTAATGTAAGGGGTCCTCGTGATTCGGAAAACTCACTAGAAATCATTGTATGTGGACCTGTACAAGCGACGCACTAGTGACGCACGGGGAACACCCCCGTGCAATCCAAAATAGCAACTAAAACTCTGCTATCATATCTTATGGTGCACTACCTGCAATATATAATCCGCCAACCTTGTTGTGTTGTCTTTAAGCATAAAAAATTCGAAATGTCTTGTACTCAAACGCTCCCTGCACAAACAAGGACCACGACAATAACATCAACAGAAACGTTACAGCCAACATCTCAACCAACAAATACACGGAGAAGATATCCTTATGTGATTTCCGGGTATGTTGTATGGAGCCTAGAGGAGGAAAAGAGAGTGAACAGGATAGTTATTAATCGAAACCTAGTCACTACCGCTTTCCCTGACCCACCACCGCCTCCTCCTCCTGTTAATATCGAAATGGAGGTTCCAAATCCACGTATTCCAGAAACAGAGAATAAATGTTGTTCTTGTTGTTGCATTATTCTCTAATTACATATTTTAGAGCTTATATACTCTGGATATCCACCAATTTCTACTAGAATTTTTTTCTATAATTCATATTATTACTACCTGAACTCGCCTTATATACCTCTCTTACATAATTTATACAAGTATTCATAATAATATTTTGGCCATATGGGACAATTTATGACTTTGATAAAAAAGTGTTTGGGACCAATGTGGTTTTTTTAATAATTATGGTATATATATCGTAATTGAAATTTCAAAATCTAATAAAAATTAAACTTTTGAGTATAAGTCAAACAGAATAATCGGTAATGATATTTTAGGACCTTACCAAAACGTAAAATCGAGAGAGTACTAATCAATAACGTGTAGTTTTAATAATGTAAGTTTGATAATACTTTAGCCTACTACTACATATCACTTACCAAAAATTCACCTCAATCAAAAATTACGCGACACAATCGAATACGTACCTTATATATTAAGTCAATAAACAAATTCTCGCTCAAAATTATGCGATACAAAAATCCCCTTTATATGATATAGGTATTGGAATATTAATTTTTTATTTGAATTTTTTCTTATACTTATTGTAAAAGGTGACAAAAATCCCTTTACCCAGATATATAACTAGCTGAATGTAGCAATCTCTCTGCTCCGAAAATTACTACTCAACTAGATTGTATTATCTTAGTACCTTATGCCTGCTTTATTAAAAATTTATAACGCCTATGTATATTCAATGATTGCTAAATATTTATTTTTCAGTTCTTTTTTGTGCGGAGTAGTAGGTACGCCCATCTTAGTTTCAAAATTTCGCTTATGTTCTAAGAAGTCAGCCTCACTCATACTCTCGCGCTCTTTTTTCCAGTAATTTTGATTATCCCGCAATTCAAAGGCAATTTTGGTTCGCCATTGTTCTAGCTTTTCTTGAGACATTCGAAATTTTTGTTGTAAATGGAAGATAAGCATATTTATATCAGATTCGTTTTTAATGAGAAATTCTGAAGATAAAGGAGTTAAGGATTCGGGTATTTTTTTCTCAACTATACTGGCTTCACCAATAGTAGTATCAACATGGCATCTATATTGGGAAAGACTAGTAGATTGATTGTGGGCTGGCATTTCTAAAGGTAAATCTTTTTCGTCAATTGTCCAACAAGGCTATAAGAAGAACCCATTCACTTATTATACCTATAGTAAAAATGATAACAGACAAGGTTCTATATAAGGTTAATATGAGTGACACAAGTCCTCCATACATAACTGGTTTCAGGTGCCTTAACAAGAAAGTGAAGAAGGACCCCATCTGCTTATCACAGTCATATCAAGACAAAATACAATACAAGTTCCCACAAACAAGTCCAGAATAAGCAGTACGAGATCCCAAAATACAACTGATTTCCCCTTAAAGAATAAAAGAAGAAGGACTCAATCACTTATAGAAATGACCAGACATATCCATAAAATTTAGTCCAGTATAATGCTAAAAAACACATAGCAGGTTTTGATACTCAAAATTATCAACTGAGAAATCAATATCCTTCATATAAGACTGTACTCCAATCAAATAACAAGATAGTATCAGAAACATAACAAGCCTTAGATAAAAAATCCGAAGGCTAACGAAGCAAATAGGATTCTGTATAAGAAATCCCCAATATTGGTGATGCTGGGTATTTTAAGTAAGTTCTTGATACATTAGTTTCTCTATAAGGAGGATAGCAATAGAGTCGTCTGATGGATTATACAGTAATCCTAGGAAGTTTATTTTTGATTATAAAAGATATATAAGGATTACTTTATTAGATTGAATATATTAAAAATTCTCTGATTCTTAGCTTAATTGGAATTAAGAACAGTTCTATACTAGACAGTCACATAGTTACCTTATCCTAGTTGAGTGAGACATAAATAAATGTCCCTTATACTATTTATTGATCTGTAAATCCTTAAACAATATGGGTAATTACTTATTCTGATTGTCTCTAAGACTAATCTTGACTTTAATAAAGTTTTAGAACTGGTACAGAAATGAGCTAGCCTTCAAAAAAAATATATAGAAAACAACTTGTCAAACACAATCTCTTATTCATAAAACAAATACTAAATACTAATAGAACCTACATTCTTTATTGATTACAAGCTATCAGATACAAAACAAGCAACCTCTAGGATGTACCCCATAATGATTTACCAACCTTTAATAAAGAATAAATAATCCTATAATCAAAATACTGTATCTATAAATTAATAGTACAAAATTCTTTCTTTAAAGTACTGATTTAATAGAGTGTTGTTTTTTTTTTTTTTTTTTAACCCGTAGTCAGGTCAGTATAGCATGTCTTTATTGTATATATACTAGGTATTACAAATTTTTGTGACTTTCACATACTGACTTACTTGTCGTCAAAAAATTATTTCTCTAAATGCAACCTAGGGAATGATATTTCACTCCTTTACTAATTTGGAATATTTCCTCTAATTAATAAATTCATTGCCTACAGGTCATTACTGTAGATCATTATAAGTTCTGTCTACAGTTAAAAACCAAACCACTTTATTCTGTAACAGATCCAGTCCTTAATAATTACTGTATACTTCTTTTCTTCTATTTCTTTGATACCTTCTAGGCTCGAATCCTCTGAAAATAATGGCATTTCTTTTTGTTCCTATTCAATCTGTTCGTCAGGTCTAAACTTGGTCCTCTTGTTTCTTTTGTTCTCTTCTATAATGTTTTGCTTCTTTTCCTATTCTATCACTTGGGCACATCAAGTATTCCAGATCTCCTTTTTAAAATTTGCTCTCATCTTTTGACAGAATTTATCAATTATACCTTATGTATTTACTGATAGAATCTTGAGCTACTCTTTGAGGTATTTCTTCAAGGAGGTAATCTTGCTATCTTTCATATATCCACAGATAGTATTGAAAAGGCTTCTGTCAGATTTCTGGATCTCTTTTAACCATTTGTCTATCTAGTCACTTATTTTAGGTTGAACTTCTTTCTTATCTTTTATTTCTTTACTGATAAGTTTATTGATCTTTTTATTTGTCTTCTTTCATAAGTTCTTCTAAGTTTCCCTAATGGCTGGGTATTCAAAAAGATATTCTAGTGTCTCTTCTTGAAGTTCATATACTAGCAAGTGGTTGTGATATACACATCTAGTTTTCTCTTTTTAAGTATCTGTAGAACTAGAAGTTCATTGTGAATTATGTTAGTTAGAAAGCTTTTGTCTTTGTTGATTTTGAAAGAGGTATCAAAGGTATTGGTTGGATTGAACTGGTTCCAGAAGGTCAGCCAGTCTATCATTTTATTATTTTGGATCTAGAGATCCTGGATTCATTTCTGTGTTGTCCAGTCTAGTCCAGTTTTTTTCTTATTGAATATCTTGACGAAATCTCTAATACCAATTTCTATTGTGTATTCTTTCCATGTTGTATCATAAGGACTCTTCCTAGTTCTAGTAGCTGATGCCAAGTTATTGGGTTCTCCTGCCTAGCCTATTTGGTAAGTAAGTCTACTTAATTGTTGAATCTGTTGATTCTATAGGTTTTGACCTTTAGGATTTCCAGATTCAGGTCTTTCTTCTTTACTAGGTCCTTGATCTTATTCCAAAGTAGTCAGTTAGTGATTTTTGTCCATCTTCTTGTAGATATCTCTATTTGTGAATAGATAAATTTCCATACTTTGACTGTAGTGTTGCAGTCAATGTAAATTGTAACTGTTGTATTTTGGGAGCTGTATACAGTGCAGTGAGAATAGCTAGTATTTTATCTCTGGCCACTGATGGCCATGTGAATGCTCCTACTGAGAACTGTTTAACTATCCTGTCTTCCTCTATCATGATCCAAGCTATACCCATTTCGAATTTGTGATCTGTTATTCTTTTTTTATAAGAGCCATCTGTATAGAAAATAAGCTGATCATTCATATTCCTTTTGTTATTTTTTAAGATGCTCTTGAGTTTATTTTGGTATTCTTCTGTTTGTATAGCTTTTTCTATTAGTGTGATATTCCAGTCTTCCACTGAATCTCTACTTCAACTGGTTAGGAAGTTAATACTTTCACTGTTTGCTGAAATGCATTTGTTTGACAGTCTGTAGGGTTTCCTGGCAAGAGGATCTATTTCCTTTTTCTTATATTATTATGTCGATTAAGCTGTGGAAGAAAACGGATCTGTGATGTAGTCACTTCTAATGGTTGCTCTGTGCTGTTTGATTGAAGGTGAGTATTATTACTAGTAGGATCGTATACTAGTTGATATGGAGTGAAGTAGGTTTTGTTGTTTATAAATGTTGTCTTTCTCCATGCATCTGTTGAAGTATTAGCCTTAACTGTCCAAAAACTCTTCCTTCTATCTGAGTTTATTGGAAATGCTTCAGTTTGCATATTATAAACTGTCCATTCAAGTCCATGTAGAGAGTTTTATAGAAGATCTAGATTTTATGTTGTTTTTTCCTTCATTTTTTTTGTACCAGGAGGGAACCAGTCCCTTGTATCTACTATAAAGGATTTGACTGCTCTTCATTCCTTAAGTGTTATTGTGGTAGTATTGATAAGCTGATCTAGAAACATGATCCTGTGTTTTCATAGTGATGGAATGGCCTTTTCGTATTCTCTATTCTCTTGCAATATAGATTTGATTGATAAGATATCTCCCTGGTAAATGAATATGTTTTTCCATCTCCAACTTTGAAAAGTGACTTGTATACTTTTTGCCAGAGCCAATGTCATAGTTGTCAGGTTTCCTTTCATTAGCTTGTAAGAGTTGATAGGATTGCTTAGAATATTACCTGGCTCTCAACATTTGATTTGGCTTTGTTTCAGTCTAATTATGGTAGCAATACCAGAGGTCTCATTATTGTTAAGCTGACAGAAGTGTGCAAGTATGTGACTTTCTAGCTGTATTTCCCAAATACTTTTGAGGCTATATATTCTTTTGTTATGAATACAACTATTTGGAATTGTTCCACAGACCAGGGCCTTGTTCTTGAATGTTTTTCTAAACATGGCTATGAGATTATTACATGTTTTCTCACTTAGATATGTGTGTTGAATTCTGTATTCTATTTTTGGAATCAGAATCCTATTAATAATGTATCGGGCATTTTTTTCTGTCAACTTCTTCTTGGTTATTGCCTGGACAACTATTCTAATCTCTAATTTTATAAGACTGATAGTGTCCTGGTTTCTTTGTCTTGGTCCTAACCAGATATCAAGAAATATAGCCTGGTCCTTCTTATTTATTTCATGGACTATAGTATCCTCTGTTCCAGCCTAAACAGTTCCAGAGACTTGTGGGTTTCGATTAATAGTAAGGAGGATTGACTTCTCTATATTGATCTGAGAATCATTTGCTATATAAAACTTTTTTGCTTCTTCCAGGATCTTTTCTATGTCTTCCTTGAATTTGGCAATCCTGGTCGTATCATCTGTATAAGCAATTACTGTTTGCCTTAAGGAGAGCTTTATCTTTTCTTCAGGTTTACTAAAGTTGGGAGACCATTCTTCTTCAATAGAATAAGCCAGATTGTTATTATTTTGAATCTTGCATAGAAGTGGATCGTAGAAGATTCTCTATAATAATGGAAAAATTGTTTCTCCTTAATCTATCCCATCCCCTGACACTATTGGGTTAGATAGTTCATTGGGAAGGATGATACTACAGTTTTTGTCTATGAAGAGATTTATTATAATCTTCTTAATAGGTATAGGAATTCGAATCTGATCTATGGCCATTTCGAGCATATGCAGGGATATTGTGTTATATGCCTTTGCAGTATCTTGAAATAAAATCCACAGTTCTTTTTTCTTTTCTCTAGTCTCTTCATAAATATTGTTCAGCAAGTGGATAGGCTCTGCTGTACTCTCTTCCTGTAGCCTGGCAAAGTTTGGTCCCTTTAAGATTTTATGTTGCTTGCAAATTTTTAATAGTCAGTTAGTAAAGATCTTGATTAAGCATTTTCAGGCTGTTTCTAAGAGGACAATGGGTCTTGTATTGCTCAGGTCATATTTCCAAGGCTTGGGTTTGGGAATAAAATAGATATTACTGCTTTTCTATTTCTTTGGTATTTGACCTGAAACTTTATTGAAAAGAAGATATAAAGTTCTTTTTCCTTTAGTCCCTAAGTGTTTGAGTATTTCATAACTGATGTATGAGGGGCCAGCAGCCTTGTTGTTTGGGAGAGATTACAAAGTAGCTTCAAGCTTATCTATTTTAATTTCTTCTGTTAGAGGTAAATACCATATTGGGTCGATCTATTCTTTGGGTTGGTATTCTTTTTTCTAGGAGGGATCTAAATTCTCGAAATTAGCATTTCTCTTTTTGAATGCTCTTTTATGATATTCTTCAACCTTGCTTCTGATGGTTTGAGGGTTGGTAGCAATATATTCTTTCCCCTCCTGATTTGTGATTAGCACTCAGTCTAATGTGATTCTAAGTTTTTTACGATTTAAGACTGAGCCCAGCATCTGCTTCTGGTTAAATCTAAGATCATTACATTTGTTATCCAAAGCCTCCTTGATTTGATTTCTGATATGAAGACTTTCTTTTTTCTTGCATATCATTCTAAGGATACATTCTATTTTAGTAAT
>CAJVPT010000603.1:0-27732 GCA_910592055.1 Acaulospora colombiana | reverse complement strand
ATAATAATTGAAATATATTTGAACAAATAACAAAATTTCTTAGATATTTTCATGAAGCAATTACAATGATATTAGCATTAACATATCCAACACTTTTTATTACAATTCTATTATATAATATTTTAATTAACTATTTGGAAGATACCATTGACAATAATAGGATTAATTTAAATATTAAAGAAGTAGCAAAAATATGTCGGGATAAAATTTAGAATACTCAACAGAACAAATAAAATTTATACATTGGCAGTTGTTTTAGATCCATGATTTAAAATAAAATACTTTATTGAAAATGGCTGGAGAAATTTAATTGAAAAGATAAAAAAAGAGTAAATATATTTATTGTATTTATACTTATTTTGTAATATAACTTGCTAATATTAAATATTTTTTATTTTCTAGTACTGATGATATTTTTCAAGAATATGGAGAATTAAATTCAAGAACTATAGAAGCCATCAAAATGAAAGAGATATATAATACAGTTAGAATAAAATTATTCAAGTAATAATATATAGAAAATCAAAATAAATTATAGTTATATTTTTCATTATCTCAAATAACAAAGAAAATAGATATTTTAAAATGGTGAAAAATAAATGAATAGAAATTTTCACATTTGGCATGTATTGTATATAATTACTTAGCAATACTTGCAACTAGTGTACCTATGAAACAGATTTTTTTTAACTAGTAAAAATTTAATTACAGAAAAAAGAAATTAGCTTTTAGATAAAACAATAAGGGCATGCATATGTTTAAAGTCATGGTGACAAGAACCTCTAGCAAGCCACAAATAAAATTTTATTTGACATGTAAATTTTGATACTATTTTTTTTTTTTTTATCCCTTAGTCAGGCCAGCATAGTGTGTTTATTAATAATAAATAACAAAACTATATGTGATACATTGGACAAATATATCTTGACTAAACTAAATCTAATACTGACTTACTCATCACTTTAAAATCTCAAATGAGCTTCAAGCCTTTAAGTGTGACTTTGGGACAATATTTCACTTCAGAATTAGTTTGGATAAAGACTTTCTTAACTTTTCCATTATTACTAACAGGTTGTCATTGCTGATTATCCTCCAAGAAACTGATTTCTAGAAACTACAATAAGAAAAAAGAAAAATATCTAAAAATGCACAAACATGAAAAGAAAAGGAAAAAGAAAAAAGGAAAGTACTTCATATCCTTCAAAAGACCTCTATTAAAAGACCTCTTCTTATTAAGAAACAACTTTTCTGGAATATTTTTCTTCTTCTTAACTATCTAAAGAACTTATCCATTCATAATCTTGATTATTTTCTTATAACCATTTGAGGTACTTATTACTTACTCAGATTCAGCTTCTTGTTCATCACTTCTTTTCTTTCGGTATTGATTTTTTATTCACCCACGCAGATTTTAATAGCTTATAATGGATCCCAGGTTCTTATGTAACCTTTCAGTCATATTGTGTAACTACTGATATCTTCCAGCAGCCATGCCTAGTTAAAGAAATTTTACTGGTGTATATTTTCCATTGTCCAAAATAGTCATTTCCCAAAGATCTTTTTGCTTCACAATGGTGGAAGCGTATCAAAAGAGTAGTGAGGATCCTCATCAATTACAATATTATTACACAATGTCTGAAAAAATGCATTTTCAATCCTAGAGAATGGTAGTGGCTCACAATCTTCTGCTTTTTGATTTTATCGCTTGACTGGGATAAGGGAATAACCTTCTTTGCAAACTTTGCCTAACCAGAATAATACAAAGTTGAAAATCTCGACTTGAACAAATAATCACCTTTTTGCCATCTAGGGAATTTAGTACCCATCCTAATGGTCTCATAATCTTTTTGATTCAGTTACACTTCATTTGAAGAAGCGAAGGATTGCGTACTAATTCATTTTCTTTTGTTTCATCAATGACGTTATTGAAATACGTGAATATGATCTATGGAACCTTGTTTATATCTTGCTATTAATATGTTTCATGTCAGCCAATCAGAAGCCAGATGATGTTGTGCTATCAAAAATTCATAATCAAGCTGGAATAGGTAAAATTCTTCAAAAAACTATAAAAAAACAGTAGACACTCTAAGAGGGCAAGAGACAGTATATGTGAAGGTGGATAATTAACCTTCCCTTGCTAGAAAACTTCTATCTTCATGTCATATCTAACTTTAAAAGAAGACACTCTACAAGTTGGTCCTTTTACTTCCTAGAACCTTCTTGTTTTTAGTAAAGAAAATATGTACTTGAGTCTATTTAGGCCATCAGAGGTTCAAGTTTTTAGTCAAAGGAGTTTGTAAACAAATAAGGGAGAATAATAAAAACTTATGAAGACAAGCTTCAAGTTGTTTTAAGGAAAGTAGAAAGACTTTATTAGTCAAGAAGAATAAAATCTTCTTGCAAACATCTTTTTTGTATATGGTTAGAAGATCAGCAAAAAGAGTTTAAAATTAAATTTATATGATTGAGTTATAAAGTTGTTTTGTATGCTCAAAAAAAATAATATAAGATAATAGCTATATTATAAAAAAAAATTTAAAAAAGCTATATATTGTACTATATCTTAACACAAGAAAGTCTACTAGAAAAATGTGAGAAGTGATAATTTTAAATCCCAAAACTTCTCTAGAAAAGAAAATCAAACCCTGATCTATATTGATCTAAACTTCTTTAAAGTAACTTCCAAAATAATAAAGTAGATTATATAGATATAGAAACTTGAAAAAAAATCATTACTAAGAAAAATATTAAAGAAGGAATATATCAAAACCATCTAATTAATATACTTCAATGTAATTTTGAATTCAAAGAAAAGCTAACCTTTTATTTTGATGGATTACTTATTTATTAATCATAGAAAAAAAAAAAAGAATGGATAGTATAGATTTAGATAGAAATAAGAGATAAAAAAAGTAAGTTTCAAATAAAAGTAACCAATTGATTTTCATTTATAAAAGCAGAGTTGGTAGTAATTATAACTATAGTATAACTTATAGTAGTCTCAATTAATAGTACTGTTGAAATTTATATAAATAGTCAGGTATTTATATTCAAATAAAAAATAATTAAAAAAGAGAATTCAAGAAAAACTTATAAAAAGTAATTAAAAAAGAAAAACTGATCCCTTTAAATACAAATAAATGAATTAATTTTTAAAAAAAATATAGATTTAAAGTTTATTAAAGTCAAGAAACATATAAAAGATCATTTTAATAAAGAAATAGATATTCTAATCAAAGAAGCCTTAAAACTTCTACCAATCAAATAGAAAAATTTTACCTTATATAAAATTCTCACAGAAATTAAGTAATAAAATATAATTATAGATAATTCAATAAAATAGTTTATTAAGAATGTTAATAACAAAACAACTGCCTATCGATAGATATAATAAAACAGAATAGAGAAAAAATAATATCACCAAATTTCAGATAAATAAGATTATATATAAAATCTAATATAGAAAAAAACAAAAGATAGACGTACTTGAGATATATTTTTTAAACAATCTAAACAAAGAAGTTTTCTCATTAAATTGATTAATAATGAATTATCAATCTTAAACAAACTAATTACTAAAAGATCTAATCTATATAAACAAATAAATTATATTATATAGTATATAGCGATCAATATAAAACAATGGAACATTTGCTAAAATGCTTAGCCTATAAGAATTAAATATAAGAGATATGAAAAAAGAAATAGATAAAACTCTTAAAGACTTCAAAAGACTTTTGTAAAAAAGAAAAAATAAAGTTAAAAAAAAAACTTCAAACTAATTATCGATAATTAAGAAGAACTGAAAAGCTAGATAAATTGATTTCAGAATTAGTAAAACAAAAATCAAAAACTAGTCAAGATACCTTAAGCTTTGTACTGACCTTATAAAAAGTAATCTCATTTCACAAATAGTAGCTCTAAAATATTATGGAAAACAAATAGAAAAAGAAGCAAGAAGATGAATATTAAAAATGCAAAAAAGAATTTATAATTAAGTTTAAAAAAGAATTTAGAACACAAGATATGAGAAAATAATTGAATGGAAGCATATACAGGGGATCTGTAGAAAAAACAAAATCAGGAGACCTTAATATTCTCTAAGTCAGAAAATTATATTTCTGATAAAAAGAAAAATATTAATGGAAGAACACTTAGAAGATAGAAATCTTATAAAGATTTTGACAAAAAGGATAGAATATGAAATGAAATAGTTAGGATTTTAAGCCTAGTCAGAACCTCACAAAGTATTTTATAGTAGTAATCTGTAGACTATGAAGTAGTAGTTGAAAGAATTTTTATTTAAACTACTAATAGAGTAATAAATCATTTCCAAAGTTGTATTTGGAGTTTTAGAAAATTTATAAAACAGAGATAAGTGAGTTAGGTAGAGATTTAACTTTAGCAAAGCATTTTAAATGTAAAGCATACAAATGTTTAATAAAGTATATATACTTAGCCTGACTAAGGGTTCTAAAAAATATATATATTATTATTAAGTTAACTATTATATATAAATCTATATAATTTTATAAATATTTATTTAATGTCTTAATAGTAATATATTGTAATTAGCAAAAGTTTAATATAATAATTGATTTATATTATAATATTCGTAATTTAAAATAAAAAAACTTTTTATATTTTTAATAAGGCGAAATTGTTTTTGAAATTAATTTACCTAAACAAAGAAAAAGAATATAATAATAATTTCATATAAAAAATTGCGCCGTTAGTACAGTGGTAGAATTGAAGCTTCCCAAGCTTTAGCCCCGGGTTCGATTCCCGGACGGCGCATTATCATTTAAACAAAAGTACAATTTACTTTATGCCCTTTCATAGCATGATTACAAGTTATGCGCATTATTATTTTTTAGAAATGTTTCATCTACAGAAATATAATTTTATGAGAGTAAATGAGAAATTTTCAATATGAAAATTTCTATCGAACCTGGTACTACTAAATATAAGTAACTACACAACTACACCGACACATCAGTTATTTCAGCTCAATTTATCTATTCGTAGAAAATTGTAAAGAAAAAAGAAGCGCGTTTTATCAACAATTAAAGTAGGCAGAAAAATAAAGATATAAAAGTCATGATATATATAATTTTGTCTCCACTCGGAAACCTTTAAACCGTAGGTTAAGGTAATGAGATCAATTGCCCAACTACAACAATTTATCGATCTTCAGCCCATTCATTCTCCTTGCGAATTTGCTCTTCTTCCTCGGGAGTAAAATCGTTGACTATGTTGAATGTGGCACGAATTTCCTCAGGAGATTTTCCTTTGATCATGTTGGCAACGGTCTTACAACCAATATCCCTATTAATAAGAATAGCGAAGAAAGTTTTAGAATCGTAACCAGTGAACATAAATAAAATGGAGAAATTCGTACAATAATGGCTTGATGTCCAAATAGTTCGCAGCCTGAACGGGAAAGAAAAGAATTTTTTTTAAAAAAAATAAATCATTTGTTAATTGAAATAATAAACTCTTTCAAAGAATGCAAACCAGAATGATCTCAAAGAGCATGTCCTGCTCAACATTTAGGAATCTTTGGTCCCAATCATCAATTTCAGTGTTTCTCCTGCGAGAATCATCATCATCATTAGTAGGTTGAGGATCATTAACATGATGCGTACACCATTCGAGGACCTATTTTCAAACAATTTGCTAGTTAGGTTTACAAATTTATTTATATCGCACCATTTAATTAATTTTAATAATTACGACATGCCTTCCTTAACACTTTTTCATTGACGTTTGGAAGAGGAATTGATTGATCGGTCTCTCCGACGTCTTAATAATGTGTAGAAACGCGTTAGATTTTTGATAAAAACGCGAAAAATGAACTCTGAGTAATCAGTTATTGAGCAGGGAAGGCAAAAATTATGATTCCGTTTACATTCCGAAATATTTTTTCTTATTAAATGAGCCAACAAAGATTCGTATGAGGCAAAAAGAAAATGTACCTTCAATCATATTCTTGAGCAAGATGGAACGACTAGCAACAGGTATGTCGACTTTGAACTCAACATCGTCGCAGCTTTTCAGAGTAACCTTCTTCTCTTCGCCTGCGTTATTGCTGGTGCTAGTACTCATTTCTTGGGGAGTTTTCGTGTACGTTTGTACGATTTCTTTGCTCTCAATGCAAAGGCTTTTATAACTTTTTACGAGCAGTTGGCGACGAGATAACGGAAGGAATGGTAATAAATCAAAGAATTTGTTATGGTAATTATGAATGAAAAAGTTACGTACGTAACCGGTGTAACCAGTAATTTCTATTAGAAAAACGACCAATCCGTTCGAAAGCATGTACATAATAGTCGCACGTATGTACGTACATAGAATTTTCCGCCAATAACCTTATTACCCGCAGCAATTACAACAACTAATTGCTTGGCTTTGTTTAGTTTTAATCTTTATCTGACCAATTAAGTTTATGTATTAGCTGGTACTTTTTATCATTTATGAATATTAAAATTAATGTAATATAAAACACTAACATATTTATATACAAAAACTTCAAGCCAAAAAAAAAAAGTATTATTTCAACTTCCACTAGACTTGTCTCTTGTCCAGAACCTATTGAATTAAGAAATTATATATATGTATATCAAGTGATTGAACTGTTCAAACTAATAAATTGATAGAAGAAAGTCGAGCCGTGAATATATAGACTTTGCAAGCTTAATCAACTTTTCGTCAAGATGGAGATTTGGCCGGACGAGAAGTCGTATTACGTCTCTCACTCCCACGATTTCCACGTTGCCCACTCATGCCGTTATGAGGATTTTGTGAGGGTTGATTAAAATTACGTGAATAATTATTGTATTGTCGTTGCCATCGGCCCTCATTACTATGATGAGTCCTTTCTTCGACGGTAACTTCAGTAAGACCGGGAACTTGAATTCTCTTCGCTGAGAGAGCTTTTTGATATGCATCAAGCGAACTGAATTCCACAAATGCATATGGCTTATAAATTCATAATAAAAAAGTTGGTTCACTTAAATTTCGAGGAAAAAAAGATGATTCCGATATATAATAATTAAAATCTATTATTCACCTTTTGATAGTGTGCAACGATATCTAATCTTTTCACCTGCCCAAAAGGCTCGAATGCCTCGTAAAGCTTCTCCTGATTCATGTGGGGACTAATTCCTTTGACATATAATGATAATTCTGCATAAAGAAAGTAATTTAGTATGATGCCGGAAAACGAAGGTTTCAAACACAAGGAACGTTTCATTACCCTTATTTCTTTGATCTCGATTTGATGTCTGAGACTGTGTCCGTGGTAATGCTTGTGGAACAACTCGTCCTTTCTGCTCGGGGATATGTTGACCCCATTTACCGCTATCACTGGCAGCAACATTAGAATATGAAATTTTTGATGGCGATTGTGTAGGTGATGTCAACTGTGTCGTTGTGTTTGAAATGGTAGAATTCTTTTCCGTTATCACAGTGATCGGGTTTCCCCTATCAATCGGAACAGGTTCTTTTGTTCCAATATCAGGTACTACTGCTTCTACAACAGGACTGGTCATGCCCTCAATTGGTGACTTCGTTGAAGATTGGGATGTACCAGTTCTTGACTGAATTTCCAGAGTTATCTCTTGTGTAGGTTCTTCGGCAAGGGTACCCGTCGACATGGTAGAAACTGAATCCTCGTTAAATTTTTCTTCAGTTATTGAAGATGTAATATCCTCATTATACGTAGGTTCCTGATCTATTGGGTGAGACTTGTTGACACTGTCAGTTTCATCCTTCAAATATCGAAATATGTCGCTTTGTACATAATAACCGTTTCGCTGTGTAGCAAGATTAATGGTTTGGACGAATTTACTAGTTTGACCATTGTTGGTAAACTGACCAATAACTTGCACTATCACTTTGTTGTCAGAAGAATCTAGACTGTCAATGTTACTAATGTCTACACTAGCATCTTTTAGGTGCATATCGGCTATACTTTTTTTGATCGCCTGAAATATATAAGTAAAGGTAAGTTCGGTATATCATAAATATGACTTAATGGCCCAAATTTATATTTGAATTAGTTTTAGGCGACAAAAATGATAAAGTGTCGTACAATTATGTGATAAACTCTATACGAAGAATGCATCTTCAAAGTATACACAGAATTAAAAGATTCGAAAACGAAAGTTACCTGTAAGCCTTGACAAATTTTTACTTCCTCGCCTTCCAAACCACGAACAAGACTAGATCGTTCATCATAAAATCGATGCAAAATTTCTGGATTTTCATGAAAGTATTTGTAATAATCTCGGACGAAAGCCCAACCGACCTCATACGCTGAGAGAGATTGATTGATATTACTGGAGGGTGTAGACATTTTGTATCTGTAACGGTCGGAAAAACTTTTTTGGGGATTACTTTTTTTTAGCTAACTCAAGCCTAAAATAAAATCTTAATAAAATCTTCAGGTATGTCAGCTATTAAGACAATGAAGAAAGAATATAACTTTCGTTTGACGAGTTTGTAATAACAACCTTAAAACATATAAATGAATAAATAATATGACGATCACTCTGCTCTGTAATACAACTATTACTGTAAATTTTATTAGCTTTATGTTTTGATATCTCCTAGTGCCGGCCAAAATTCTAATTATAATTTAATCAATTATATAGTGACTTAGTACAATGTATAATATACTGTATATAGTAATCTCTAAGTTTGATTATAAAAAAAAAATAATAATTCACAATCATGAGATATTAAGTGAATATCTAATCTTTTTTTTTTTTTAAACAATTAGTCAGGTTAGATATATGTATTTTATTATTACATTTGAAATATTTTGCTAAAGCTAAATCTTTATCTAATTTATATATTTTTGTTTTATAAATTTTTTAAAGCTTTAAGTGCAACTTTAAGAGTTATTTATTGTTCTGTTAGTAGTTCAAATAAAAATTCTTTCAACTATTAACTTTATAATCTATAGATTACTATTTCAAATTACTTTATAAGATTTTTATAAAACTTAAATTTCAAATATTTTATTTTATATTTAACTTTTTTTATTAAAATCTTCTTAAGATTTTTATCTTCTAAGCTTTCTTTTTCTATTAATGGATTTTCAGACTTGGAAAATATTAAAATCTTTTGATTTTGTCTTCTTTATAAATATTTTATATTTGTCCTATTTTATTATTTTTTTATATCTTATGTTTCAAAAAAATTTTTGAACTTGGTTATAGACTCTTTTTATATTTTTAATATTTATTTTCTTGTTTTTTTTTTCTATTTATTTCTATAGTATTTTAAATCTACTACTTTCTAAATAAAATTATTTTTTATAAGATTAATATAAAAACTTAGAATATCTTAATTAGTTTTTGAAATCTGTTCAACTAATCCAAAGATTTATTTGTTTAGCTCACTAATTATTTATAATTATTTATAATCAGTCTAATATTTTTCTTTTCAAATTTTTTTTTTCTTATAATTCATTTAATGAAAAAGCTTTTTTATTAAAATTGTCTAAAAAATATATCCTATATATCCAATTTTTATTTCCTTCCATATCAAATCTTATATATAAACTTGTTAATTTGAAATTTGATAACTTTATTTTTTTTTTTCTATTTTGCTTTGTTGTGTCCATTTATAGGCTATAATTATATTTTATTATTTTATTTTTATAATAATCTTATATTAGTTGAAATTGTTTCATTTAATCAATAAAAGTTTTAAAGTTTTTTTTAACTAAAGCAATTGCTTCTTTATTATAAAAATTATTGATACTGTATATCCTTGATTTTATTAAGCTTTTGATCTATATTTTTCTTTTGAATTAACTTAAAATTTATATTCAAAAGAACATTTTTTTTATTAGCTATTTTTTATAAGTTTTTCTTAAAAATTTTTTTTTTAATCATCTTTTATTTAAATATACAAGCCTAACTATTTGTGCAAATTTCAATAATACTATTAATAGGAACTATTAAAAATATGATTATAATTATTATCAATTTTGTTCTTGTAAATTAGAACCAATTATTTATTTTTATATAGAACTTACTTTTTTTATTTCCTGTTCCTATTTGAATCTATTTTTATTATTTTTATTTTTTCTCTTTCATAATTAATAAAACAATCTATCAGAGTAGAAAGTTGGCTTTTTTTGGATTCAAAGTTGTACTAAAATATTTCTATTAAATAATTTTAATATATTTCTTCTTTAATATTTTTCTTAATAATAGTTTTCTTTTTAAGTTTCTATATCTATATAATTTATTTTATTGTTTTGAAAAGAAGTTTTAAGATTTCAGTTAGTACAAATTATATTTTTAATTGTTTTTTAAAAATAATCTTGAGATTTGATATTGTTATTTTACATATATTTGCTTCCAAAAGTTTGAGTCCACTTATTATGTTTTTATTATAAATTTTAACTTTGGCAATTTTTAAATTCTTAATTATATAACCAAAAATTATAAAATTTATATATATTATATCTTAATACTAGTTTTATTTATAATATTTTTTTCAAAAATTTTTGGTATGTAATTTTTAAAGTTTTATTATTGTTAAAAATTTTTTTTCTTTATTAAATTTTTACCTTTGGAGAATTTTGATTGGCTGTTATCATAAATAATATGATAATTAATAAAAAAATAAAAATATTTAACAATAATAAAACTTTAGAATATATTAATAAAAATTTTTTTAAAAAAATATGAGAAATAAAATAAGTATTAAGACATAACATATATAAATTTTATAATTTTTTACTGTATAGTTAAGGATTTAGAAATTGTCAAAGTTGAAATTTATAATAAAAACATAGTAAGTGAACTCAAACTTTTGGAAGCAACTGTATTCAATAACTGGTTTTACCAGTTTTGCCTCTTTACTAGATTGAATTCTTCGGTGTTTTCCTAAACTTGGCAAACTTTCAGATTCTGATATATCGGCTGCTCTAGATTCTACAACTACTATAAGATCAAATTCAGGTTTCACAGATTTGAGTCAATCAATTCCCTTTTTTAAATCTTCTATTTCATTTTTTTGTTGTTTTGATTCTTTAGAAAACTTGTTGTTAATATATTTTATTAGGTCTAATTGTTTTACAAATTCAGCATTTTTTCTTTCTAGTGTTTCGACCTGTACATGTAATTCTCTATTTTCTAAATAAATTGGTTGATTAATAAAGGTAAATTTTAATAATTTGACAATAATTTAATTCTAACTTTTTTCAATATCCTTCTTAATTCGAGTTTCAGATAACAATTCAACTTCTGACATTAATATTCACACAACTTCAGATATTAATATTTTAAGTAATACAATAGATGGCCTTCTCCTAAGCAATTTGACAGTCATAGTAGGGATTGAAGATTCAGCACCAGGTGTTACTGAACAAACTATTGCCACTTCTGATATAGTTGATGTGAAAGAAGTTTGCGATGGCAGGAAAGGTTGTGAAAGTTGTGAAGGGGAAGGTGGCTGTTCTCTATAAAAAGTATGTTCAGTTGATTTTTTTTGTTCAGATATTTTAGGTATCAAAAAAAAATATTAAATTAAAGAGATATTTAAATAAAATTATTCATATTGTTTTAATATAATTTGAGGTTGCATACAATATTATACTATTATTTGTTATATTATATTACAATTCAGAGTTATTATACTATATTATACTATATATTTATTAGGAAATTTTTTTGGTAAAGATTTCCAGAAGTTTTCAGGTATAAAACTCTGGAGATGTTCTATTGTCATTAGAAGTCTCCAGAGCAAAGATTTATATATATAACTCCAGAGATTTTTGAATTATTTAAATTGTAATAAAATAATTTTGCATTATTATTAAAATATTTATTTTTAAAAATTTATTTATTGAAAATTACTTTTTTTATATATTTTTATTAATCGATTATATTTATATCACTTATTGCCGAAGTAGACCTTTCTATTTTTATATTTTCTGGTTGCAATCCCAGATTGTTTTCATTATTTTCTATTTCCTCCAGAGTATTTTGAAATTCAATATCTTCATGCTCATACATTTCTTGATCTTCATTGCTTAAACTGCCTTCTATAAATCTAATTTTCTTTTTAATTTTTTTCTAAAATATTTTATTAGTATACAAATAACTATAAAACTTTGAAGATGTTTAAAACTTACCTTATTTTTTTCTATTTTGCTTTTAATTAATGCTTCATTAATTAAAATACTTTCATTATATGGATTTAGAATTGTTTAGCATATTGTGATAGCAAATGCAACTTGTTCCTCAGAGGTATCCCCTTTTGATCAGACTTTTTTGAGAATGCGTGTCATCACACTTTGATTTTCCCCTCTAGGACAGACATGAAGATTTTCGAAGCACTTCAGGGTTTTTTACAAATTTTTTTAGGCCGTAATTTCGGTAGCAGTTGCATTTATATTGATTGTATCCAGGAAGTTCTTGCCAAAGACTGAAAACATGAAATCCCAGATTTTTGAAGCCGTGATCCTTTGAAGAGATCTATGCTGTCGCAAAAGCTATTAAATAAATAATATTGTTAATAAATTAATTTATATTATTAACAGTTGCAATAATTACTACTTGGTGAATATGCTTTTCATAATATGTTTTCCAATGTTTTCTTGTAAGACTTTTGAAGAACTCTAAATGTTCTCACTAAAAATATTTCTCTGTATACTGGCAAAAATCTTCAGAATTTACATAAATTTTTTCAAAAAAGACTTCTTTTGTGATACTCTTGACTGCATGCTATTATAGAATTTAAAATATTATTGAAATTCTTCAAAGATTAAAAATTAAACCTTATCTCGATAAAATTCTGTTTGGAGATTAAATGTTGACTTGTGTGAATTTTATTTTCTAGATGGGTAACCTTATCCTTAATGGCTTTTTGATGTTCTAATAATTGATCAATTTTTTTATAAAAACTTTCATAGAACTCCAAAAGCCTCTCAATTACTATATTAGAAACTAAATATATGAATTGATATTTATTTAAATAGTTAAATCTTTTTTAATATACCTAAAGATTTTTCAGGCAACCTCCTAGTAGATGAAGATTCTTAAAAATAACTGGAGGATTTTAATTGCTTCTGGAATGGCTATGTTTCTGTTTTGGCATGAGTTGTAGGTTTTCGTTCTTCAGCTTAACTTTGGATACCAGAAGTACTCTTGAGCTTTTTAGAGAACTTCGAAGTATTTTCTTGTTATTTTCCAGAACTTGAACCTGAAATCATTTGTTTAAATATGCTACGCATTTCTTTTCTTTTATTTGACATTAATAAAAAAGAAAGAACTTTAGAAACCTTATATAACACAAATCCCAAGAAGTTATGTCATATTATGACCACATGCAATTCTTCGTCACCTTTCAAAAATTACTTTATAGCTTTAAAAATGAAATAATATTGAAATCATATTAATAAAATTATGATAACTTATAAATTAAATTTTTAATTGATTAAATTAATCAATATTTTATTGGTCAATTTTATTTAATATATATATTATTACTTTAAATATTTATGAAGTTTTTTGAAATAAAAAATCTTCGAATTTTTTTATTATTAAAATTAATAAAATTATTTTTGTTGTACAAATTTTTGAAAATTTTTAACAGATGGAGATTTCTGGAGATCTTCATTAAAAAAATTTTCTGATATTATTCATCATAATATGCTTGTATTATATTATAATTTAAAGCTATTTAATATATCAATCACAACTTTGCCACTTTATATTACTATTTGTCAATTTTCAAAATATTAAGAAAATAGTCAATTTTAGTTTTACTAAACAAAAGTTTAAGAAAAAATCCTAAAAAGTAAAAATTACTTATAACTGTAGTAAATGCAATGAATCACTTATTGATCCACAAGCAGAATTTTTGTATAGATATTGAAAAACAAAAGGCAAATATTTGACAAATGAAGAATTCATATTTTGCTACAGAATAAGAAATATTTCATCAAGTCGAGTTATGTCATTAAGTAACAATCAATAAAATCTGAGATTGAATAATACAAGGTCTAAAAATGATGAATCTGAAATTGATGATAATGAAGAAATATATAATATATTTGAAGATTATTTGGCATTAAAATATGAATTTTCACTGAATTCTAGCAAATTTTCAGATAGTCATTTTATATAGATTTTGCTGTAGATTATGAGCTATAGAATTCAATTTAATTTATTGAATAGTGCAATAGATATACTATTAAAATTTATAAAATTGGTGGCAAAGAATTTAAGCTCTTTTGTGAATCTTTGTATATCGTCAACAATAAACTAGGATTATCAAATCAGTTTATTAGTTTTGTGGTATGTCAAAGATATCACAAATTATATAAACAGGATAATGTTTTTGGTTTTCAAAAAAACAATTTAGCTATCGATTATGAAGTGTGTTTATATTGAATTTCCCAATTCAGCAATAAAACAAAGAAAAACTTATGATTCTTTACTATCTACACAATTAGAATTATTAAACAAAAATGTAATTAATTAGTCCAATTTAATTTTTCCATATTCCACTATTTGATATTAATTGTTGCAAATATATTAAAATTCAAATTTAGAATCTAGTTTTCAGTATTAGGTAAATTGATCAAGTATTAATAAACTTCAATATAATATCTATGATGGTAATATTTGAAAAACTTTTAAAGATAAAAACCCAGAATTATTTTTAACAAAGAGATAACTGATTTGCATTTGGGATTGGTGCTAAATATCGACTGGCTTCAATTATTCAATAATAAAGTATATAGTACTGGAGTTATATATGCAGCTATCACAAATTTTCTATGTGAATTATGATTTAAACATGAAAATATGTTGATTATTGGCATATTATCAGGTCCTAGTGAATCAAGTTTACACCAAATAAACCATTATCTTTATCCAATTGTCGATAAATTAATGTAACTATGGTAAGAAATAAAACTTGATTCAATTGTTGAAAATGAAGAGAAAAAAATAATTCAGGTAGCCTTAATTTTAATTTCATGTGATATTTCTGCTGCATAAAAAGTGTGTGGATACATTTCGACACTAGTGTCATATTATCATTGCAAGAAAAATGTCAATTACGAAAATAATCATTATAATTTTAATGATATGAAGAATATAAATGAATGGTTTATACTGAGAAATTTGACGATATATAAATGAGATTCTATTGAATAGAAATGCTGTAAGTTGAATGTAGCACAAAAATATTTTGTCAATGAGAATTATGTCAGATGGTCTGAATTCCTTTGCCTATATTATTTTGATCCAATTTGATATTTAGTTATCGATTTTATACACTGTTTTTTCTTAGGTATTGATAAATGTCTCATTAAACAAATATAGATTGAAGAAGGAATATTGATGAATAATTTATTGAATAAAATACAATCAATGATGAAAAATTTTCAAGTGCCATCAAATATTGGCTAAATTCTGAGAAAAGTAAATAGTGTCGAAGGATTTTTAAACTTTATTACCAATCAGTAAAGAAATTTTTTTACAATATATACAACTATTGTTCTATGAAAACATCTTCCAGATGTGGATCACAAAATTCTAATGAAATTTATCAAGATCTATCAAATCTTAGTATGTTAAATTTTAAGATGAAATTTGTTAAATGAGACTTATAAAAGATTGTTTAAACTGAGGTCTTCAACTTCTTATCATTCTGATCAGATAAAGTACATAAAGAAGGTTATTTTCTTATTCCGGTCAGGCTGTAAAACCAAAAAGCAGAGGAATATAAAACACTGTTCTTCTCTAGAATTGAAAATGTATTTCTCTAGATGTTATGTAATGATATCATAATCAAGATGACATCAGTAAAATTCCTTTAACTAGGTGTAACTGCTGGAAGATATTGGGAGTTACTTAACAAGACTAAAAAGCCATATAAGAATCTGGAGTTTACTGTTAGTTATCTTTTTCTATATGGGTGGATACAAAATCAAGACTGAAAGAAAGAAAACATTGAGCAAGACACTGAATTTGAATAGACAATAAGTACCTCAGACAGTTACAAGAAAATAATCAAGAATATGGATGGATAAGTTTCTTAGATAGTCAGAAAGAAAAAGAAAATTTTAGAAGGGTTGATTCTAATGAGAAGATGTTTTTAGCTGTGGTCTTTTGAAGAATATAAAATATTTTTATTTTATTTTTTTCCTTTTTCATTTTCATATAGTACATTTACATATTTTTAGATATTCCTCTTTTCTTTTATTTTTCCTTTCCCCTTTTGTAGTTTCTTGAATTTAGTTTCTTGAAGAATAATAAGTAGTGACAACCTGTTGACAATAATAGATAAGTTAAGAGGGTTATCACCCAAAACTTAGTTCAAAACAAAATATTATCCCCAAGGTTACACTTAGAGGCTAAAGCTCTTTTGAGAATTGAAAACCATTGACGAGTGTGTCAGTACAAATTTTTAATTTAGCCATAATGCAATTACCCTATATATCTCTATCAGTTTTCTTAATGATTAATAAACACACAGTACTGACCTGACCACAGGTTATAAAAAAAAAAAAAAAAATTATATACCTGATTGCACAAATACTCATTATTCTTGACCTTCCTAATTATGAAATGATCTTGACTTTTTCAAATTTTTTTATATCTATAAATCATACTTATTACTGTTGTTCTTGATTGATTTAAAATCTTTACAATCTTTTTATATGAAAATCACCTTTAAAAAGATCAACTATTTCACCATATTTAAAAGCTATTAACTAAAAATCTTTTTTTTTGATTTTTGAATGTTTGACATTATGATAAGAAAAAACTTTAACTATATTTGACTACCGTTTTCAGCTTTCTAAAAGTATAAACTATTTTATACTTACAGCCAAATTTTTTGCACAATTGAATTTTAACTTCAGGCAAAAATTTCGAAAATATCATCGTTGATCATTTCGGACGCAGACTTTTGTCCACCCAGTGTATCAATTCACAAATACAAACTCGTAAAAGAAATCAAATCTGAACTTCCATGAAGTGGCCACTGCAACCACTAGACCTTAGTCCGATTGAAAATGTGTGGAGGGAAGTTAAATCTTGGATCAATAAGGAAAGAAAACCATATAATTAATCCGATTTAGCAGAGGCTGTTATTGTGGGATGGATTTGATAAAATTCGTAGTGTAAGGGTATGCGACACATTTTGACAGATTTTAATGCTGTGCTACCCGTCTATTATATTGTAATTGTAAATTGACCAATCAGGTTGTCGCAAAAAATCTATTATTACCGAAACACATTTAAAAATTCCTTTGATCATGGAAGAATTTCCAACAACTCAAAATGCTCAACTTATAGAAAATCCAGGGACTTTACCAGAAACGTACGCTTCCGGTATTGTTACCGCTACTCCACTGACCGACGCGATTTTAAATGCATCGATAGAACACGATCATTTTTATCAAAAACCTACGCCCGATACAAGCGGGCAGGAAATCTTGTTAAGCCTTTTAACGGACTCTTTACCATCACAGCAAAGAGTTTCCGTGAATAAGGAATGGAGCAAGGATTATCTTAATCGCCTCACCTCACTTTCCCTCGAATCTCTCAAACACGAGCCAACCTTGGTTAAAGATGAGGAGTTAAAAATACAAAAAGAGTTGGCCGAACTATCTTTTCGAGAGTATAAATCGTGTATTCATGCGAATTCTTGTTCAATGAAAATTGATTCATCTCTTGATAGTTTGAGTGTTCATTTGTCGGAATTAATATTCGCAATCCCATCCTTAGAGAACGTATGCACCTCTTTTTCACGGCAAACGACACAGATATCAGAACAACGCAACAAAATTAATACAATATTAGAACAGCACGACAGTTTATTAGAAATCTTGGAAATTCCACAATTAATGGAAATATGCGTTCGAAGCGGACTATATTCCGAGGCCATGGATCTATCTGGTTACGTTACTGGTCTCATTTCAAAATATCCCGCGATTCCGTTGATTAAGCATATCGAGCAAGAAGTTAAACAGACGACGCAGATAATGTTATCGAAGCTTATCACGCTCTTGAGTCAACAAATAAAACTGCCAGGTTGTTTAAAAGTAATTGGATATCTAAGACGTATGGAGGCTTTTGATGAAGCTGAGTTACAATTGGTGTTTTTGCTTTCCAGAGACACGTACCTGCAATCATTGATTAGATCACTCGAGAAAGAAAAAAGGGATCCTGTTCACTATTTGAGGAAATATATTGACACTTTTAGGGAACATTTCTTTGACATTGTCACACAATATAGATCCATCTTTTCGGACGATGGCACAGGAGTGACACCTGTTTATTCATCTTTCACGATCCCTTCACCGCCATCGCAATGGATGTCAAATGAACATTCGTCGAGCAGACATACTATACATGCAACGACCGTTTTTTCAGATTATACAATTCATGTTCTCGAACAGTTGACTTCTGCACTTGCCGAGTTTACACCTTTAATCTCGGATACATCATCTCTCTCGTCCATTCTAATCCAACTCATGTACTGTGGTATGTCACTCGGTCGAGTGGGAATTGACTTCAGACATTTAGTGACCGGGTACCTTGAGACGGCCGTCAACGGAATAATATCAAAAATGATTACTGACGGAACTCAGGAGTTTTGTGATGATTTACAACAGGCCATTAATGATGTTGACCTACCAGGAACGTGGATGGTGGGTGATAAGAAGTCTATGAACCTTTCGGACTTAAAATCACCATCAAACACATCTCCAACATCAGCGCTTCCGTCATCGTCATTTACACCATTGGTTATTCTTTTGGATTACCCTCCTATTGCTTATTTGACTAACGCCTATTTATCGGCGTTCAATTCCCTGCGTTTGGTGGCACCTGTTTCATTGTTTTATGTGCTAGGTGAACGACTTTCGCAAAATCTCTTGTTGATTACCAACTTACTAAGAGATTACGGGAATACCCTTGTCGAACATAATCATGATATTACAATACTTCTCGGATTTAATGCCATGTTCGCTCAAAGTTTTGTACCTTTTATTTCAAGATGTTTTGTCGAAGGTGTATATGGAGGGATGTTGGGTGATGGCGTTGCAAATCAAGTTGAAATTATAGACAGACTCAAAATCTTGGATATTCTTGGGGACTTTTTACCAACCCCTACGAAGGTTTCGGCATCTCTCACTGCAAACGTTGATGCTACTGAAGGTGAGGTAGAAGGAGATATTTCTGATAAAGGAGAATAAAAAAAAAAAAACTTTTTAAAAATGACGCGTGTATGTATGACCGACCGATTCACAAAATTGGGCTATACTCGAAAAAGATAAGCCACTACCAAAAATGTGCGTGCGTGCGTAATTTTAAATTGCAAACGGAACTTAAACAATGCGAATTGCATTTTTCCGCCTTAATAATGGCTGACGATTCTTCTTTGTTTATCCATAAGACTTTCAAATACAAACAAAGTTCACAGTTTCTGGATCCATGCCAAGAAGAAACATTGGCTTCCATGAAATGTTTGGACGAGAATAATTATGACAAACAAAAATGCCACCTTTTCTTTTTGCAGTTTCGCGAATGTAAAAAGAAATGGGTAAGATTAATTTGTTTTTTTTTGCAGTTTTGTCAACGTTAGATTAAACGTCGTCTACTTTTATACAGTTGGAAGAACGACGGACAATGCGAAGACAGGGGTTATTATAAATTCTTTCCAACTGTATAGTATAATCTACCGTCGGTGCGTGACGAGTGGAAATTCATATTATCATGTTTATAATTTCATTGCTTAAACTATATCCATAAGCCTTTTCCCATTCAACCTAAATTATATTGATCTCGCCACTCAATCTAAATCTTTTTTACATAGATCATAAATGAAGTAAAAATTTTAGAAAAGAACCTCGTGTCATAATAATTGATTTCGTTCTTTGCGGTCATGAAGCTAACAATCAGTCTATTTAAGTCACTGGTTCTTGATATTCGATTAATGATTTAGTATCAATTATATTGTCACTCAGATTATATCCAATATATAACTGGCTTTTCTAAACATGTTTATCTAAATACCTGGACTCGATCATCATAGTACCTCCGACCTCTGTCATCTCGATCACGTCGAGCTTCTCTACTATTTCGTCTCCGACCGTAGTCTTCTTGATGGTCTCTCTCATCACGTCGATAATCTCTGTCTCTGTGCTTTTCTCTGCGATTACGTGGATAAGGTTCGTGTCGGGAATATGAATCTCGACGATAGTCACGATGACTCGCATCGCGAGACGGTTGATGTACTTGCGATTGCTGAATGACGTTTTCTAATTGAGTTTTACGAGGAAAACGCGATGGAATACAAAAAAAATAACGAATCTTCACCTTCCATTCATGGAGAGTTTCACGAATCTGTTTGTATCCCGTATGTTGCTTTCCTTGCAAATGAGCGTCCATACGGTTGGACGTATCATTCGTCACCAGAAATGCTCCACACACCTCACAAACCAACATCCTTCTTTCTTGTTTAAATAACGGATTTGAATCGTCGCTCTAAGTATTCAAATCAGAAAGGATGGACCGGAGAATTGGTTTTCATGGAATTGATTTGGAAATAGAAGGTTAGTCGACAAGGAAAACAAAAGTAAAAATCTACCGATTTGAATTTGTCTCCTGCTGGAATTAACATTCAATATGAAAAAAATTCTAAAAGCTGTATTTGCAAGGTTAGCATTCTGGTCGCCCTCAAAGCAAAGTTTTCGTTATTTTACTTCAAAACCACATGCTGTACGATGGAGTTACCTCAGATGGTCTGGTCACATTAAATTATTTCTTGCGAGCTAATCTTTCGCTTGACTCAAGTTTTGTGGCCTATATTCCGACTTTTACTCACGTTTTTTAAGAAATCTAAGTCCTTTTGAATCGTTTCCACTTCCTTGGTCAGGCTTTGCGCTTCTTGAACGCGTCCTTCTTCTCCTGCCTCCTCAATCTTATAAACAAAAATATGCGGAAGTTCAAAACCCATTGTAAACCTCAAGTGATCAAAAGACGGAGAAAAAGAGACGATATACCAACCTTAACTAAAAGCTCCTTAATCTTTTCGTCCAAGATAATCATTTTTTCTTCCTTTTCGTCCTTGTTGGGATTCAAAAGCTAAGAAGAACGTGAACTCCGTCAATTGAATGGTAAAGGGTTTACGGAACACAACGACAAGGGTACATACAGTATCATCTGGACGGACATTCAGTCTATCGTTTCCCTTCCGAATCTTTTTGTCTAAGTCATTACACAGCATTTGCAAATAATCATAGAATTTGGCCTCATATCCATATTTTGCGTGGTCCGGTGCTTCTTGATACCTATTGCAAGTTGCTTAAATTTTGCTACGCCTGTCACCTCAAGTCTTCCGAAAAAAAAAAAAATAAATAAAATACAAACTGTTGACGGAGCTTTTCGTCGTGAATTTTTGTACAGGGCCCTAACACAGGTGCAGATTGCATGAGGTTAGAGAAAGGCAGTTGTTAAAGAACGTGAACAAAGGAACAGGTTCATACCAAGATCAGATTTTGTATTGGTGAAAAGGGAATTGGGACAAAACTTGACCAAAAAATGTTTGCAAACGGCGTCGTCCCAAAAGCTATGTTTTGAAGAAGTTTCGTAGGGAGCCATTAACTCTTCTAATAGTTGACGTTGGTAATCCATTTTCGGCAAGAAAAAAAGTTATTCAATTACGGACCAAGAGAATTCAAAAATTTGAGGTTTTATGGTTGCGCATACAGTGTCATGTGATCGCGTGTGATATCAATAAATAGTTTTCGACTTGATAACGAGAAGCTCCTGCGAGCCATGACGCGATATGCAAAACTAAAAAAGAAATATGAAGAAGCCGGAGGCTTTAATGTCACGCCTCTTATACCCGAACAAGGCGACAGAGTGTCGGAAGGTGGTGAAGGTCAGGGAGGAAAGAGAGCATCCGAGGATAAGCAAGAATTTACGGATAATCGAGGAAGAGATCTTTTGGTGTCAAACAAGAAGATAAAAACCAACGAGAAACAGAAAAAAAGTACACTCCTTCCTGTTAAGATTAATACGTAAAATATCAATGTTTGAACTTTAATTCACGTTCAATCATTTTACTTAACGCAAAGTTATATTGACAAAGTCTGAAAGATCAGAGAAACGCAGATTGAGACGAATTCGGATGCGACAGAATAAAACTGTATGCAGAAACTTTATATTTTTACGTCATACCTAAACTATAATAGTCATCGCATTATTTTTTTTGTAGGTTTGTTTTGGATGCAGAAAAATCGGACACAGTGTCATTAACTGTCCATCAGCGAAAGAGAAAGGTGTAGGAGTATGCTATAATTGCGGTTCACCCGAACACACCACTAAAGACTGCAAAAAATCTATTAAACAAGGTGATTCTTTAACTAGTCAGCACTATGGCAATCAACATGCTAATGGATTTCTCCACGTTAATGATATATTGAATCTAGGGGATAAATATCAATACGCAAAATGTTTTGTGTGCAATGAGCAAGGTCATCTTTCCGGAAAATGCCCCCAAAATGACAAAGGATTATACCCAAAGGGTGGTGGGTGCAGATTCTGCGGGAAAGTGGATCACCTAGCGAAAGATTGTACCCTGAAGAAAGAAGGTAAAAAAACCTCCAATTGCTTCTTCACTTTAAAAAATTGCATGCACGATGCTAATTTATTTTTATTTGCCTCTTTTTGGGGGGGAATCAAGATGTTGGAACTTCATTTATAGGAAAGATAGATCTGCATCATGGTGCAGACGATGATGACTTTCATATATTTGTTGGGGAGAAGGATGATTTTAAAAAAGGAGACAGAAATTCACGTTCTGCACGTGATAATGTAAAACCGAAAAAGAAGATAATCAACTTTTCATGATTGTATTTGGAAATTTTCGGCTCTGTTGACACGTTTTCGAATGACATGATGCTTGGCATGTTTGATACCAGACTTATGGTATTTTGCTGCTTAGCAACATCCACTTTAATTAGATAGAAACCCAATTAGTTTACAGATTTCTTCGGTTTTTATATACATATATTTAACATTCAATGAGAATCAAATATTTGAGGTTAGTAATCTAAAAAGAATTTTCAACTATTTATGAGTTTTTAGTTTCGAATTTCGTTAATGAAAGGTTTTATCTAATTAGATTTAATTGAAATATTATGCATATTATGATGCTAAAATGACGGTTGTGAACTGGCCTTGGGCTTTTTAATTAAATCTGAACCGTGAAATCCCAACGGTTCTGAACTCGGATTCTTTAAATTTAATTTTTTAATATTTTATTCGTATATATAAAATTAAATAACTTATTTTACAAATTAAATGCTTTAACGTTTCACAAGGTTATTTGAATTCTAATAAATTGATAATCTCCTTATGGATAAAATGCAAATACGGATATCAACAAAATTTATTTTATTAAATAGCATTAAGAATCCTACCAATGACCTTGATTCTTTATAAAATACAGTATTTACAGTATATACTGCACTGTGTATGCGATATGTTAATCAATAAATAAAAAAAATAAAAAAAAAAAAAAAACGATAATTTTCGTGCGCGCGCCGGGAATTGAACCCGGGTCTGCCGCGTGGCAGGCGGCAATTATACCACTAAACCACACGCGCATTTGTGAAGATTTTCAGATTATATTTCTAAATTTGCAAACCATGCAACATGTAAATAAATAAAATCAAATAAATATTTAATGAACAAAAAGGCAAAAAAGGTTAAAGCACATTTACATAAGTAGTGACATTCTCGTAATGAAAATGTTAAAGGGAATAGCACGATCAAAATATAGTCAGAACAAGAATATGCTCCCAATGTAGAAAGTTGCCTTGTATTTTGGGTTCAATAACCTACGGAGGTTGATGTTGATTTGAGGTGGTTGTAATCTAATTACTGCATTCCCCTATATATTAAACTCAAATAACGAATTATAAATCCAGTTGAGCTCAAGTTTTCCAGGAGAAATTGAAGCCAAAATTCCGGCGGGGCTAGCAATTATTCTAAATAGTCGAATGGATGATATTATTTAACTTGTTGCATATATGTCACCCTAAAATCAACAGATCTTACCTTGCCGTCAGTAAGATTTCATTTGATTTAAATAAAATCAACTAAAGAATTCACAATGCGGATGGAATTATAAATCACATCTCTTTCATCTTTTGAGAAAGTTTGCCATATTCTGAGAGAAATTCAGATTTGCGAACAATATCCCAAATTTTCATTGAACTTTTGAACCTTAAGAAAAAATCAAAATTGTAAATTCTTATTATATTCGAAAGAGCGTTTTGAATTAAATTTACCATTCCTTCTCGGAAATTTGACCTTTTTTGCCAGTTTTTTTCGGCAGTTGAAAAACTTGATTCCTCAAGGATTCTGCCATGACAAGAAACGTGTCAGGTGCATTTAAATAATTTAATCCAATTCCTTCTGACTTAGATCGAAGAGGTTGATTCTCGTAAGGCAAAAGAAATAAATTCGGAAGTAATCGATCGCCAACATGCTCATACATTGTAAACGATTTTGACATTGAAACTGTGTCTAGTGGACAAAGCGAAGGTTAATTACAATTGGTATATTTAAATTCAAAATACAATATTCGATACTACCAAAAATTTTTAAATTCGAATCCTCAAACATTTTCATCAACATATTGCTTATAACTTTATGTTTGGTGATGGTAAAATCTGCCGGAGAGGACTTATTACATACTAATACTATAATATCAATAAATGAGTTTATAAATTTTTAAAGGGAAGATCAAAGTAATATAAATTAGCCTATCTACCTATGTCAGGATAATACTCAGCACCAGTGTCTGCTGACATAAGGGAAGGCACGGTGGGAAACTCTGGTATGCGATATTTCATCATCTCCGCCTTCTTTAAAAAATTCCACATTGAATAATCGGCACTTTCGGTGACAGTTATGACAACGTTGCAAACCGAATATAGAAAGACGATAACTTGTAACGACTGAGTTATAAATGGTCCAATGTAAGGATATTTATCAAGTTGTAAAGTGGTATAAAACGATCGTTAAATTCCTACCTGCGACTCGAGCCATAATTCGGGTGACATATTATCAGAAATATAATCGTTCCTAATCGCGTGCTCGAGAACTGACAAACTAAAGAGAGGCTAATAATAGCAAACTATTTGAGTAAACGGGAAGAAGCATGCCGAAATGTTTAAAGGTATAAAATCCTACCTGCGTGTCTAGAATGATAATCCTTTCCGATGTAACATGAATGTCAATACCCATGGTTTCGTGACTAGCAAAATTTAACGCATCGACTGACTGAATAGAAAATGCCTAACATAATTGAACCAATTATGATTAAATGATGTTAGCGATATAAAATTTTAAAAATCATTGAACGAAAAACGCCATCCTAAATATCCCTACGTTCTGAGGATCTTGACAAAAAGCGGAAACAACGGTAGATTTGCCAGATCCCTGAGGACCACATACCCCAATAACGAAATGACCAGGAAGTTCACTCAAAATCTGTTTGAAATTTACCATTTAATTTGAATCAATTGACGGAATAAACTTATATTTATCATACCTCACCTTTAATACAGATTCCTGGTTGAAGATTCCCCTCTCATTAATCATTTTAATAAATGGTCTATCAGAAGGTTTTCCTCGCATGGCTCCTTGAATGGTTGTCTGTTTTACTTCTACACGTGAAACACTTACGGAAGAGACGGCATTTATCGAGTTGTCATGATTTATTTTAGGAGCAATTTGACTCGTTACTTGTTTAGAACTCGCCTCTGCCGGTTTACTCGCGATTTGTGTAGTCGTCATTACAGTTGACTGTGGTCTTCTTTCAAGAATGACAGGTGTCTGATAAAAAGATTTCGGGAGGTGATCGGGAGTTGGAGTAGTAAGGTATCCTGAAGAATCCTAGAAGAAACATAGTATAATGGTCTCAAAAAAAATGCTGCAAGTTGGAATTCTTGGATAAAATAGTTTCCCAATACCTTTGATTTTCTTTCGCGTCTTCTTCCACCATTACTTCCTTCGCCGCGTGAACGTATTTCTCTTCCACCTTCACGTCGTCCAGCCTTTGAGTGGGCATTACCTCCTTCGCGGTTTGTCCTTATGTTTCTTCCTTCCTCATTTCGATCTTCTAGATCGCGGTTTACGTTACTTGTCTTCACCATTTATAAAGATACAGACCAGTTGTTCAAAATGTCCGACATAGCATAAATACGTACGTACGTGTTACAAATATAACCAAGATTGCTATTAAAAGATGCTTATTTTCTTGTTTTTAACCAAAAAGTTAATTGACTAGTTCAAATGCATTTTCTATAAATGCATTTATAAAAACATACTATATATATAATATAATTTTTTTGTTTAAAGCTTTTGAATGATTTTAGTAATATATAAATTTATACAATATAATAAAATACAGTATATATAACTAAAAAAAAAATTTTTTTAATCCCCTGTTTAGGTTAGCTATAAACTGTACATATTATAATGTGTCTATACTATATATCACTAAAGTATTTCTTTTAGTCAATTTAACTCTAAATACAATTTTGGAAATGATTTGTTACTCTATTTACTATTCATATATCCTTTCAACTATTAACTATTGTAGATCCTTTATCAAGACTTTAATTGAGATATAGCTTTTATTTATTTTTCAATTATCTATACCAAAAGTTAAAAATTATTGACTAAGTTAATTAATTTATATAATTAATTTTTTTGTTTTTTTTTGATATTTAAGATTTATATTTTCAAACCATTTTTATCAACACTCTTTCCGCTGATCCTCTGACCACACACAAAAAAGACATTCGCAAGAAGTTTTCATACTTCTATATTAATAAAATCTTGATACTTTCTTTAAACCAACTTGAAAAAACTTCAAGAGTCATCACTACTTCCCTTCCTTCTTTTTAATACTCCTTTTCAAGCAAAAACTTGATCGTTAGTGACTTGAAAGTCAAGAAACACCTTTCCTACCAAGGGCAAGAAAATTCTGAAAGGAAGAAGAACTAATGTGCCGTCATCTCATGCTGTAGAGAAACAACACAGAAGTTTTGTATTTGATAAGAGACAATTTCCCCACTCTTTTATCATCTGTCTGCTTCTCATAGTGCTTGTTCAGGATTTTTTCTAAGGAATTTTGCCTACCTCAGTTTGATCCTGAATTTTGAGTAGTACAAAGTTTCTCACACTGTGATTGGACAGATAGAGATCACATTAGTAAAAGAAGTAAACAAGTTCCCATTAATCACATCACGTGTTTGAATGCATTTCCTCAGCTCCATAAGAACCTAGGATTCACTATAAGTCAATCTGGGGTGCGGGTGAATACAGGACAAGCAAAACTCCTAAATCAGTAGTATCTTGGAAAGAGAACTGTTGGAATAAAATTCATCGGATAGCCAACAAAGACCTCTCACTCCTCCTCCTCTCCAAAAAACATAACAACACCTGAGACAGTATCTTTTTGAAGGATTTTGATAATTCCATCTTCTCAGTGTATACCGACATATCCTTCGAACACAACCATCTCTCTTAAAAATTTTTATTTGGGACGACGTGTCTCACCTGAGCACATTCATTAGGAGGAATCTAGGAGGATCGACAAATCTTCTTTCCTGGTACGCGAATTAGATTGAAAGGATATATGAATAGTAAATAG
>CAJVPT010000602.1:0-27754 GCA_910592055.1 Acaulospora colombiana | reverse complement strand
TGAATGGCAATAAATTATAAATATTAAAAATGTAAATTATTAACTAAATGTTTATATATAAAACTTAAAGATGGCAAGTAAATATTAAATAGGGAAAAATAAATAAAAAAAATATCCAATTAATTGAACAGATACAGATCAAATAAAAATAAATACATTTGGATATAAATCGGATCAAATAAAAACTAATCCAATTTGATTCACATTAGATTTATCTAAAATCCAATTTGATTCGATCTGTTGTGATCCCTAGATATATAATAGTTCATATGTGACCTAATGATAAAAATTGATTATAATCTTCACTCAGATATATAATATGTTACATATGAATATTAACAAAAATTAACTATAATTATTTAAATTATATATCAAATATGATTCACAAATCAAATTATAACATATATTATAGTGACTCTCAAATGACAAAATAAATATAATCTATATATTATCCTTAATATATATTTACTTAAGTGACTTTAGTTTTATAATTAACTCATTACTTGAGTAACTTGAGTTTTATAATTAATATATCCCTTAAATGACTTGATTTTTACAATCTATATATTATAGCCAAGGGAAAATAATCTAAACTAAGTGAAATAACATAATTATATTATTTTCACTAGTTCTATAAAGTTTAGTAACATATATAATACTCTTTATTATTTTTATTATATATTGTTGTGGGCTAACCCAGCAAGTCCGTCACTAATACATAGTGCTTTGCATAACCTAGACATCTCACAAATACTTATAAAGAAAAGAATGCCTTCTATAAAGAACACTTAGGAAAGGCAAAAGTGTGATGATTGACTTGGCCAAAGGTAAGTGTCTCTTTATTGCGTTCTGTTTATTTGAGATATCACTAACTCTTATCTCTATTTTCAATGAGGGCTGTTTTTTCTAACATATTCAGCTCTGCCTTTTCAATATACATTGGTAAGCTATTTATACTTTTTTTTTTTTTTTTTTTTTTTATCGCAAATGAGCATTAAGTGCAGGCTTTTATTAGAAATTTAATTCATTAGCTTGACATTAATAGTTTTATATTGTAAATTAACTATAGTCTATTGCAATTTTCTTTCCATAACAGACTACCAGTCATTGACTGGGTACATTATGCAAAGGTTGAATGGCTAATACTCATCTGAAAATGATGAAATTATTGATGAAGTAAAAATAGATAAATTTGTAGAGTTGTTATGTTGACTTGATATCTGTATTATTTGTTTAAAAAGAGAATCTTTGTAGTTATTGTTACTGTTACTAGAGGTGAAAGGTGTTGCCTTGATGGATTTCCATTTGATTCCATTCAGAGAAGCTGTGTTTGCTATGGCCGATCACTGTTTCCATATCTTGTTGAGAATTTTGAGGGATTTATTGGCTAGTTGTGCTTTGTATTTTGGTTTGTTAAGTTGATTAGAGAATTGATTGGAAGCTCCTAATACTATTTTGAGTAACAAAGCACCATCCTTAAACTGGTGAAGGTAATTAAGGTTACTTGTTGAAGAGCTTTTTGTTGTCTGCTTGTTAATTAAATCTTTAAAAAAAATAACAAGTTTTTTTGCTTTTTGATTCAAAAGTTCATGATTTTCATTATATGTGAAGACATGGATTTGATCTTCTATAGGATATTCACATCGAAGACATTTTGTGTTTGGATAGAGTAGTGGATACCATTTGTTAAGTTTGGTTCTCGTGGGTAGAGAGTTCAGGAGTAGTTTTGTTCAAAATGTTACTAAAGTTTTGAATTTTGATTTATCAGCCATCCAATATTATTTATTTGCTAACTTAAGTAGCTTAAGTTCATCAATGAATTCGGGTTTGTGGAACATGTCAGTACTAAGAATGAATGCAATTAAATTGCTGGAGTTATTAATAAATTTGATTCAGTGTATGATGCTAGTGCCTATTTTGTTATTGATACTGGGTGACGAATTGTAACTATTAGTGCTGATGGGTGGGAGTGATGAGATTGGATTATTAACTGATGGTTCAATTGAGTTTTTTTCTTTCAAAAACTCTATTGTAATATTTTTTGTTTTGGCTAGGTTTTGACAATATTTGATAAAGTGACTGTAGGGAACTCTAATCTGTTTGTTTATATATGAAGGAAGAGAAGTCAATAGAGTTGTAGAAAGATACCATTTGATAGTTGTGTTTGGGTTAGCAGTTTCGATTTGATTTAGTAATATGGTCCAGATTTTATTTGATGAATTAGAGAGGTTGGGAAAAAATGTCCGGGTTGTTGATTTTTCAAGACATATAAGTTGTTGTTGCTGAGTTATGGTTATCTTATCAAGAACACTTATCATTTTATTCTAATCAGATGAAATAATTATAGAAAGTAGGAGAACGGGTTCTTTTGACATGAGTTGAACTTTGACTTCTTCTAGGTTGTTTAGTATTTGAAAGGAATTTATGTTTTTCTTGTGCCAAAGAGATATAACTTTGGATATAGGTTGAAAAATTATACATGGCTGAGAGGAGCAGCTATATGGTATTATATAATGTTATGGTGGTCAAGTATATGATGACGTCCTTTAATAATTGATGTGTCTCTGTTATTTTTTTATGATTTTATGAATTCTGGTGATTGATTTGCTGTGTTGAAAGCCCAAAATAATGGAATCAGATTAGGTTTCAGGAGTATGTTACTGTTGATAGGTGGAAATATATTGGTTAGGTTTGAAAACTATATAGGTATTGGTCCTGGATTAATCTTTTCAGCTTTTGTATAAAATTCAGTTCATGAATTTTTGACTTTAGAATTGAAGCAAAAGAATTGTTTGATCGACCTTATATTCTGTCTGTATAAGTATAGTGCTGTTGGTTTTGAAATGCTAATATGTAACTCAATTGAGAGATATGGGTCATCAGTCTTGAAAGGACATTCCAGAAGGCAAATATTGATATGATATTTATGTGAGAGTGAGGTGGTTTCAGTAAGCCATGAAAATTTGAATAAATGGGGTTTGCATATGGGGCATTCCCAGATGGCTATACTGGCCCAAATTGAGTGAATCTCTTTTTTAATAAATGGAAAAGTGATTGGACTTGCTAGGATTGTAATCAGAAGCTTGATGAAGGTTTGATTTTTTTAGTTATTCAGTAAGGTAAGATTCAAACCTGCTTGAGAATAGACTATCTTATTGGTAATGGTATGCTCAACACCTAGTTTTATTTTAATTGCTTTGTTTGTTGTCACTTGTAATTTGTTGAGATCACTTTTTTTAATGAAGTTATTTGGAGGGCATATTCAAGTTGAGCCGGGATAATCCATTAAGAGACTTGCTTGGTGATAAAGCCATTCCATCACCTTTGTTGTGATATGCATTTAAAAAATTTGTTAGTTTTATCTAACAGGTTTTTCTTCGTGGCCATGTCTGGAGATTTTCTAGATAAGTATATCCCTAAGTATTTGATTGGATAGTTGAAAGGTTTCAATGTAATATGTGTGCCTTCTACCATTAGGCTTTATTTTCTCTTATCACTTTTCATGAAGTGGCTAGTAATTAGATCAGTTTTTGTTTTGTTGTATGTTATATGGTTCATTTTTAAGAATGATGTGAAAATATCCATTGCTGATTGTAATGATCCTAAGAAATGAGAGAATATTGCTATATCATCAATATATGCAAATATTTTGTCTGACTGTGGTAGATTGGTGTGAATTCTGGAGATAACCGGATCATAGAATATTGTTCAAAGTAGTGGAGCTATTGTTTTACCTTGTGTAATCCTTGGGATACTACTATTTGAGAAGTCAGACTGTAGTGTTCAATGAATTGAATCAAGTGATTTTTTAGAAGATTTAGAATTAGGTTGTTAAAACTTGTTGAAGTCTTTATTCAGATGAGGGCTAGCTCCAAGCTTTTCAAATTGACAGAGTCATATGCTTTCAAAATATCGAATGATGCTAATCAGTAATGTTTGTTGAAGTTGTGTGAAGAGTTGATTAAGGATCTCAAGATAGCTATAGGTTCCAAAGTACTGTGGTTTTTTGTACTGGCAAAATTGGATGATAAAAAAATATTGTTGTTCAAAATGATATTTGATAGTCTAGTATTTAAGATTTTTGTAAAAATCTTTTTGCTTGTTTTTATGAGAGCAATGGGACATGTATCACTTAGGTTGTGGGACCATATGAGCTTCTTGGGTAGAAGTGTGATAATAGAGCTTTTCCAGTGTTTAGAAGGGTGACTATTGCACAAAATATTGTTGAAGAGATTGACAACCATTTTTTGTGTGGATGAACCTATATGCTTCCATAGTTCATAAGGAATTTTTGTGGGACCAGGGGTTTTATTTCCATGAAATATTGCAATTGTTGATATAAATTTTTCTAATGTAATTTTCTCCATCAAATTATGATATATATTTTTTTGTATATTTTGTTTTGGGTTGTATTCACGAACCCATGCTTCCTCCATTTCAAAGTTCTTTAGGGTTAAATAATTCTGATAATGATTGATAATTATGTCATTGAGGATCTCTAGATCATCTTGAAGTTCGTTTCCATCATGAAGGATTGATAGATCGAGGGAAGGTTTAAGAGCACCCATGGCCATTCTGATGTATTGCTTTGGTTTGAACCAGAATTTTATGAAATGTCGGTAATGTTTTTTTGAATTTGATTACTGATGTATTTAACCATCTGGGTTTGTTTTTCCCTTAATAGCAATTTGAATGTTTTGGAAAAGGATTTGGAGCTGGGTAGGAGTGTGGAGATTTTGTCATGAAAGCTTTTGGCTGGCTGCTGAAGTAATTTTGTGTTTCTTCCCAATGCTTTTGATTTTTGCAGTGCTAACTTGATTTGTTTGATAGCTTTATTTATTTCTGGAGAAATTTGTTGAGGTTTTGATGGAGTTTGTTGTTTTCTCATGGGAATATTTGAGTTTAATGCTTTTTTTACAGTGATTTCAAGTAAATTCAAAGTAGGGTGAGGGTCATTTAGAAGGTATAGATCAATGTCTTCTTGCAATAATTTTATCTGTTCTTTAGTAGCTTTGTTAAATTGATAAGCTCTTGTTGAGAAGAAGATACGTTGTGGTTTGTATTCAAACCATTGGAAGCATGATTTAATCATTTTATGATCTGTTGATATGGCATTATTTTCTATAACATTGTAGCTTAATATTTTGCTAGCCAAGTTAGGTGTGATCCATAGTTGGTCAATCCTTGAGGCGCGCTTGTTGTTGTTTGATGAGTGAACAGATGATCTTTTGCTGATGCTTTCGCTATATCAATCATGTTTTTTATGTATCGATAGATTTTCCTTTTCTGATTATTTGTTGGAGCATTTATGGCAGGGGTATTTAAAGGATATGTGTTAAAGTCCCCTTCAATTATGAATTCAGTTTCTGGGTATAATAATAGTATATTATTAAAAGAGAATATGACTTTCTCTCTAAGGTTATTATCATGTGTTAAGTAGAGAGCTACAATAATAATATCTATTTTGTGCTTGAATTTTAAGTGAGCTGCACACAAAATTCATTTTGGTATATGTTTAAAAAATATGACATGATAAATTTTTTGGAATGAGTAAGCATGCACCATTACTAGAGGAATTGGTGGGTATGCTAGATATAATCATGTAATTGTAAAGTTTTGGGGGTAAAGGTTTTTGTAAGGTATGTTTTGTTTCAATGAGAATGTGTATGTTTCTGGGGTTATCTATTGATAAAATAAAACATTGCAATTTTCCTAATTGATTTAATCCTTGGATATTTAGAACAAAGATTGTAAGGAGGTTTTTTAATGTTTTTGATAACTTAGATGTTGATTGTATAGGAGGGTTTTTGGAGTTAGATATGTAAATAGGAGATAAGATATCAGGGGTATACTCATGGGAAGGTAATGAAGTAAGAGTTTGTAAAGAATGACTATTATCAAGTGTGAATTCTATCATTGGTAAAATTTGGAAAGAAGAGTTGCTTCGGGATCGGGCAACTCTGACTCTGTAATAAATTTGTCAGGAAGGATATGGAAGTAGAAAAGATCTTTAAGGATTGTTAGATTTGTGTTGAAATTTTCATTATCTTTGATAGGAAGGTCCATCATGATGTTTTTTTCCTTTAGAATTTCAACAGTTGATTCAATACTCAGAAGTTCCGAGAGATAAGGAGTAATCCAATTTCTAGGAATTAAACCATAAAAGGAGGATTTGATTTTCTTGATATGTTCTTTGAAAGATGGATTATTTCGATTGAGCAAGTCTTTGGTGATGCCCAGTGTTTGTTCGATAACTAAAAAGTCAGTGGGGATTGGAGGATGGTCAGACTGTTTAAGTGATGGGTCAATCCATTCTAAATTTAAAGGAAGAGAATAAGAATAATATGGAGAAAGTTTTTGAAGTAATGTGTTAACTTGGTCTTGATTTGTAATAGGGAGTGAGATACCAATGTTCTCACTGTGTTAGTGTAGTGATGGAAATGGGAGTTTTTGGATAAGATAATCATTTGGTAGAAATTGAACTGCGTAGTTATGTTGTCTAAGGTTATTGATTGCATGCCGAATTTGTGTTGGGTCATTTAAAATGGGGAACATGATAGCTAACATTTCAGGGAGCTGTTGATATGAGTCTGAAAGTAGAGATTTTGGTGGAGGAAGGTCGAAGTATGAATCTGGAAGTTTTGGAGGAACATAGTATAATTCCTTGAGTAGCTTAATAAGGTCTTTTAGAATCTGAAGTTTGGATCTTTCTCTGATAAGAAATTCCACTTGTAGTTCTTCTGAAAAGTTGTTTGGGTCTTTAGGTAGGTTAGGATGTTGTTTAAAGTAAGTGTTGGGTAGGAGATCAAAGTTATAAAAACTCCTTAAAGCTTTGGCTGTAGCATCTGTAAGACTGGGGCTGTTTAGGGGCAAAGGATGGGGAAGTTGTTTTTAATTCTTGAAGATATATCGGAGGGGTTTGTAGGAAGAATAAGAAGTTTATTTTTGATTTGTTCCTCAGTCTGAGCCATTATTTCCTTATAATTAATTTTTTCCAAGGTAGAATCGATAAAGAAGTTGAAGCCAAATTCAAGTAACTCAGCTGCCTGCCAGTGACGGAGAAGAGCAAGATTGTTTGACCTGAGGAATGTAGCCAAAATAGATTTGTTAATGATAATTCAGATCTTTTTCTTCGTGATCCAATTAATATAGCCAATATTATGTTTCTTTATATAGTTGTTATGAAACTCCTTTTTCACAACTTCATATTTCTTCTAATGGTTTCCTTTGATTTCATCCAATTGAGTAAAAGAATGGAAGAATGATCTGTCTCTATATAACAATTTGATAAGGATTGCAGATAAAGATTTTGGTGGGAGAATTGTTGGAAGGTCTCTGATTTTAATGTACAATTCTACTAAAGCTTTAGGATCTCTAGGTATACTAGTAATTAAATCAACTGTCTCAGATATTGTTTGATTATAATTAGAAGGGTCTGAGGTTCTAATATCATGTTCGTTAATAGAGTTTTCTGTTTCATCTGTCCATGACTAAAGATTAGTATTGTGTTGCAGCTGATCAATTTTTATATTTGAGTTAATATTGGGTAACGAAAGGGATTGATCTTGATTGGTGCTTTCATTTGGACTATTTTTGGAATTATTGCTTGCTATGAAATCAATATGAGGATGATCAGGCTCAGGGGTACATTGAGCGATATCAGGAGTATTGCAGACCTTCTTATTTGGTTGGTCTGTGTCCATGGAGTGATTTTCTTGTGTGACAGGAGTATTGGGAGGGGGTATAGGAGTTTTCTTTTTTTTTGAGAGAAAAAGTGTTGAAGAATTTATCGATGGAAATAGAAATTTGATTCCAAGGGCAATAGAGTTTATAATTCATAGTTTCATTGCCAACTTTTCTAACAGCAATTTCTCTGTCATTTTTGGATAGATTGAAATTTGTTTGATGTTCCATAAATTGGTTTAAGATAGGAGTTGCAAAGTTTGTAAGGATTTCTACTATTACTTTTAGGCCAAGAGTGGAGAATTTGGAAGGACGTTTTGCTTCAAAGAGAACTTGGATGATTGCTAGTATTTGATTTGGATCGTTGTTGTCAAGTTTGTATGTAGAAATTAACCATAAAGATGGACAATATTTCAAGGGAGGAACTTGGGTGAAGGCTGCTGGTTTAGTCGTATAGACTAGAAAGGTTTTATTTTGTTTGTAAATAATAGAGACTTTTGATATTTTGTTATTGATGAGGACTACATCTAGGATGGAGTATTCTTCTATAATGTTAAGAGTCCTGAAAAAACTCCCTCCAGGCTCTTTTTGTTTGGTTTTTGGCAGAATTTTTGCTAACATTGTTTTCAAAATTTGTGATAATGATTTATAGGAAAGAGTTTTTAATTAAGTTATTTATACTTTTCTAACTAACAATAGGCTATCTACTTTATAATCGGCTATACTAACCTTAAGCTTTGCTAAACTTTTCATACTTTTCAGATACACATAGTTCCCTTATCAATACCTGAGCCTTATCTATAGTTTTTTACCTTGTGACACTCAATCTTTCATGCCAGACTTTCAAGTTTTTATATTCTAGACTATTATGCGTAAATCGCATTACCCATATAACCTATAACAATATAATTATATATTATAGTATCAAGCTAATAAATAAAACTATATCAGTTTTACAAAAAAAAACAAAAACCAAAAATATATATATAATTAATGCTAAAGACTCAAAAGGAACTTTTAATTAAAAGTTTAATATTTTTAGAAATATATATATTTTTAATTGCTTATTTGTATTTTTTATTTATTTAAAATTAAATATATATATATATATATATATATATTTATTTATTTATTAACATGCAACATAGTCCATTTTATTGAGATTTTATACAAATATATGTTTCTTGGTTCTATACAAACAATAGCATAGATATTTTTCTCATATGTTTATTGTATATTATTACAAGAAAACCAATTGTTACCTAGTTCAAGAAATACCCGTCACCAACAATAGTGGGGCTTGAACTTTCGAACCCTTGTGACGTATTGTCTTTTATAAGGACTAACGTGCCTAGGCACCATTAGCATGTTCCTTATATATCTCGTAGATGCTATAGGTTCCTTTGAGTATGTTATTGATTAATTCGATGGGATCTTCTTTCGAATTGAGGGTATCGTATTGTACATTGTTTCTATTCTTCATTTGTTGTTTTTGCTTCTTTCACTTGCTATTTATAGTAATGCCCTGTTGTTTCTCCCATCGATAGAAACAATCACACCTGTCTAACTATATGTTATATGTCCAGAATCTGACACTGTTTATGATACTTTTGATGGTTTCTGATATTCGGTCAGTTTTAATATATTTGCTAATGGTCTTGATGATTTTTTTACTGATTCCTTGCAACATAAGTCTGTCCCACATGTTGTTTTATGTGATGGCTGATGTGAGTTTCTGGTGGATGTTATATTCGATAGTTTTCACCAATCTTGTAGTTATTTCCCGATATATGGTATCAAGGATTACTGTTTTGATGTTGATTTCATGTGAGAGACATTTAAAAGGGTGTGAGTTATCTTCAACTTGGGGCAGGTAAAACAAGTGTTGCATTTGTATAGGTCAGGCCTTCTGATGTGTAGCTTGTCTATAGTGGGAAGTTCTTTATTTCACAGTTTCATTGCGAAGCTCCTTTGTGATTGGTCCCAAGTGTCTGTGTTTCCACTTGTTAGCTTAAAGGGGTGGAGTTTCTATGTTGATTTTTTCCAGTCGATGTCTGCTGCCTGTTGTTGTGAGAGGTCATTGTTTCTGTCAAGAGTAATCCAGCTGTATATGAGCTGAGCTTGTCATATGCTCTTGATAGCTTTTCTAATAGGCGAGGTGAGTTCAGTCTGATTTCGGTAGTGGAAGGTAAGGATATTTGTATAGAGAATAGCATTATTGAGTTGCCCTTGGGTATCCACTGTATTGTTTGTGTATATTGTTTGGCAAGTCTATATGTTACAATGAAGGGGTGGTCATCTGGATGTTCTTTTTTGTTTGTTTTGATCCATTGAATGATAGTTTGATAATGTCTTGCTATAGTGCAAAGGTTACTGATTAACCACAATTCTTTGATTTTTTTTGTGTTGTCTTCTACGTAGCAGTTGTATTCACTTATGAGGGAAGAGGAGTCTGTTTCAACTGTAGTGAGTGGTCTGGGTCCACCTAGAGCTATGGCTATAATTGCAGCCATTATTTCTGCTCAATATGCAAATATCTGTCCAGTTATTTGTATGCACACCTTTGCAATGCAATTTAGGTCATGAGTGATATTGATGCCAATGCCACATGCATTCGAGTTTTTAGCTGAATTGTAGGCTCTATCTATGTACAGTATATATGAATGTTGTTGAATTCTTTAATGCGTTTGTAAGTGTTGATGAGATGTTGCTTGTGTATATTTGTGAGCTTGATCACTTCGAAGAGATCTTGGAGAGCGTATGGGGTATTATCAATCTCTATACTATCTAAAATTTGATTAGATTCTTTGTAGAAATGTGTAATACTATTTGAGGAGATTTGTAGATGATTTTTCCTTGAAGTGTCTGGGAACTTCCTGACTTGGTGGTGTTACGAATTGGTATTCTGAGGGAGGAATCTTTGGGGATTTCTATACAGCAGATTTATTCTCTATAATCTGATATATTAGATATGCTGCATCCTTGACCGGTTGTTAGGAGTGAGACACCTGTTAGATTATAGTATCTAATTTTAATTGTATCACGTTTGTCACTAATTTATTTTCCCAGGATTTGCTGTTTTTTGTATTGTATGGTATACCATGCTTGATAGGTGTGTTCTTGATTGAAAGCTTCAATTTGTATTAAAGGATTCAGCATTGGTGTATTAAGGTTGGAGCAGATGGAAAGGAAGATTTGTTGTTGAAGGTATGGGAACCATATGGGTTCTTTTCCTTTTATTTGTTTTGTTGTGGAGGGCACCAACTTGTTGCCATTCTAGGGGTCTGGTCATGTAAGAACTGAGGAGTTGTTCAATCCAAAACAGTTTATGTGTTCTCAGGGCTGTTCTATGTTTGGAATACCAGTCATGTTCAATCTAGTCTTCTATAGGGTGAAGGTTGTGATTGTTGGGATCGTTCATTATAGTTCGGTCTATACTAATATAGTGTTTCTAAATGTTATGTAAACAGTCTTGCCGAAAGTTGATAGTTGGCCTGAAAATTTGTGGATATTTTGTGAGTATGTCTTTCTTTTGCCAGGCGAGCCATTGTAGTTCCTGTATATTACTCTGTATGATGTTACCAGCTGGGGTTGGGCTCATGTAGATTTGTTGTAGGTTACTAGCATGTTTCTGTAGTTGTCATGTTTGTACCTCCATAATGCCATAAAGGTTGTCCATATATATCATGGTGTTGGGTGCTGAGAGGGCTAGTCCTACTCTTCGTTTAAAGGCTTTTCTAATTTTTTTGTCAATATTCTGTCTATGTAAGGACTAGGTCTTGAAGTAGGTATTCTATTGTAGGGAATATAACTTGGTTAATAATATAATGATGCATTTTATCTGTTATTTGTTTCCTGGCTAAAGTGTTACAGAGTAATGTTGTTTTTGATATGATCAGTTTTCATTAGTGTTTTTTCCCAGCTTTTGCTTCATTCCAAATGCCTAGGACTCTTATAGCGGATGTGGGCTTAGCTGGTGTGATGTTATAACCATTGACTTCTATATTTTCCTGTGATACATTCAGTATTAGTAATTCTGATTTGTGGGGATTGACAGTAATGTCATTGAAATTATAGAAGGAGGTGTTAATATCAACTATGTCCAGAAGATCATCTTTGTTTTGTGTTATAAAGGTAGTATCATCCATGTATGCAGTGATTGCCAGGTTGATGTCTGAGAGCGTGAGGTTACTTTGCATAGGTTTGCTGTAGTTTTTATTTACTTCAAAATAATGTTGTACATATGATGACTTATACATGGTAAATGTATTACATACTATATATACTAAATAGCCTGTTAAGGGAAACCACATGATGCTTTCTTAATTTTTCCTAGAACAATTTTTTATAGAGTAATCTAGTTATCAGACCATTGTATTTGTTCTAGCCTGTCCCCGGATTTGGGACTTCGGCGTGGTCTGCGGATTCCTCCTCCTACCAAGGTCTCCCGATGATAAGCCCTACCACATATCAGGCCATGCTTTTAAGCATCCCACTGATACAATGTTTACTCTACTTCGGAACTTCAACCTTCTTAACTTGCGGCAACTTCTTGCGGACAGTAAGATCGTCAAGGTACTTGGCATCAATCCAGTCTTTATTCGGTTGATCGCGAGATCAGCCTATCCTCCTCCACCTTATCAGAGTATTTATAAGATACTGATCATCTCACAATACCTGTAGACCGGCCTGATATAGTAAAGATCAACTACAGGTAATACTGTGTAGTAGTGGATTCTTCCATTTTGGCTATCGGTAAGATAACCAGGTCTACACCCAATTACATTTTACTGTCACTCAATGAAGTACTAAATTCATTGTGATGCGGTATTTTCACTTGGCCCCCATATGGTATTGAACTTTAGACCTTATGATTGTGACCTGGGAGCACTACCACTGTACTATAGATCTACAGGTCTAAATTAAATATATATTTATACTATATATATTAATAACAATTATATTTGTTTAAACAATCAGATCTTATAGTACTCTATTTTTTTTATTGCTGACTCAGTCAAACTTTATTTGGATTAAATAGAGATATACATATTATTTATGCTAAGACTATCTATATTGATCAAATTAATTCAATAGAGAAGGATTCACCTCACAGTTTGTTGCACTCTAATAGAAGCTAAACAGCCAGAACTGGACTAGTATTATATAAAATTGTAAATTTTTTTTTTTAAACGCTGGCTCAGCCTTGCTTTATTTGTAATTATATAGTATCAATATATAGAAACTATTCTAAGATATACTACCTGTTTACTGCAAATAAAACTCAATAGAATTCCTCTATATTGAGGTACTCACCTTGCGGCTTGTTGTCACCCCCAAGATGGGAAGCTAACCTGCCAAGGCTGGGCTAGTGCTGAAAGAAATTTCAAATATGTAAAAGTTGTCTATAAGATTTGTAATCCATTGATTCATGAACTTATTGACCAGGTGTATGAATTGGTCCTTTATGTGTTTTTCCCTTGCTGTGAAAGTGGGATCTTCTTTTCTTGTCTCATATTTTGCTACTTTTTCTTTTTGTCTAGTGATTCCCTCCTTAGCTTTTCACTCCTGGAAGGTTTCACATCATCTTTGCCATGTTTGGTATAGGTATTTAATTATTTCCAGCCAGATTTCTGTTATGCAGTTTTTCCTTTCGATTCTATCTGGAATGGTTGTCTTGAGACTATATATGAGTTCTTTGAAGAAAGCCCCCTAATGTTTGCTATCAAATATTCCTTATATTCCAGGTTGTTCTTGTTTAAGAAGTGGGTAATAAAATATTGAAATTCTTTCTTTTCTGTGTGGTTTTCCACGCAGGTTATGGTTATATTCTTTAGGATCTTTAGTGTTTCTGCTCTGGGTTGTTGGCAATGAAAGGGGTGTATACTGGTTTCTGATTTTTCACATTTGTTGCATTTATTATTTTTGTAGATTGATAGAAGTCTTGCATGTAGCTTGCTCTTGATTGGTAGTTTATCATTCCAAAGGTTAAAACAGAACTTCCTTTGTTTCTGGTCTTCCTTATTTGTGTGGTGGTTACTCATCTTCGTGGGTTGTAAGTGTACTATTGTTTTTTGTCAGTTGATTTCTTTAATTATTCGTTCACTAAAGTTGCATCTAGTTCTATTCAAAAGGTGCCATTTTGCCAGGTATATGGTGTTTGTGAGCTTCTGCGTGATTATTTTCATGGGGAATTCAATAAAGTAGTTGTTCCATTGTAGTACTAAGCCTGTCTCTGGATCGTTGATTCTAGTTATTTCAATTTCATTTTCTCCTGGTTTCATACCTTTCCATGCATCTATCTGTGCCAGTTGATCTGCTGTTTTATTATGTTTGATTCCAGAGTGGCCTTTAACCTTGTATAGCACTAGTTTGATTTTTCTTTGCTGGTATAAGGTTTTGATCTAGAGTAGAAGGTTTGAATTTTTTTGTTTTTTTATGATCTTGCTTTTGTCTTTCTTCAAGGTCTTTTCTATTCCATTTATTGCTGCTTGACTGTCTGTATAGACATTTGCTGTACTGTGATTTGGTAATGTACCTAGAGCTGTTGCAATGGCTGCTATCTTTGCTCTGGTAGATGAAGGGTGTCGTTTGATCTGTCTTTGGAAGGTGTGTTCCGCTAAGTCTGGTGTGATAATGATCCAGCCTAGGCCCATATAGTATTTACCCTTGGAGTTTGTGAGAGATCCATCTGTGTAGATGTCAAAGATAGCAAAATTCTTGATTTTTTCCTGATTTTCTCTATCCTTTCTATATTTTCCTGTGAGCAGTTAAGAACTTTGTTTTTCTTTCTGTTTCTTGTTTTTATTTCAGCTGGTATGGTAACTATTATGTTCTTGTGTTGTGTAGGTGATGCCAATATCTGTGTATATACAGCGAAGGTTATAGAGAGGGAGTTTGTAGATGTTCTGTTTCTCCATTTGCACTCTTTCGTGTTTGTATTGTTTTCTCTTGTAAATGTTAAACTTTTTTGGATAGGTATGGTAATTGAATATTATTGAGTTTCAGTGAAGCTATATTCCCTTCTATTAGTATCTAGGACGTTAAGCCTATAACCTTGGCATGCTTCCAGTGAGGAATTCCCTGGAGCTTGGGAATAGTGTCTATACCTCATTGTGTCTTGGTCTATTCTTTTTTGTTTCTTTCCAATTGTAGATTCTCACTCTTTCTGTGTATAAATCCAGTGAGGTTTGGTTGTATTATTTGTTTGAAGGTATTGGTTGTTGTTTGTTGTGTTGAGATTTTGTTTGTTTCTAGCATTCCTTTGATTTTGCTGCTCAATGTAAGGAACCATCTTGGGATTGGACCTAGGAATGTTTTTCTTTCAATTCTTATAATTTGGCACCATTTTAATGTTTTTGTACTATCTGCATTTAACAGTTGTCCAACGAAGAGTATATTGGGTTTGTGGAAATGGTGTCAGTGGTTTGAATAGAAGTGTTTACTTATAATCTCTTCTATGGAAGTGTCTATTTCCTGGATAAGCGTAATACTATTGTTTTCATTGATAAGATCAAATATAAAGCCATGTCTTCTCATAAGCCAGACAGTGTAATGTGTTAGATTTTTTTCCATGTGTTTCCATGGTTGTTCTATTTTATTTAACACGAGTTTGGTGGATCAGAATTCATTCTATAAGGTTTGGAGTCTGTTTCTTGCTATTTCACCGGTTATATTGTTTTTGTTGATTCAGTTTGTCCAATTCATGACATGTAGAAGAAGTTGTCTGTCCCAGAGGTGTACTAGATTGTATTTGAATTTGTTGAAGAGGATGTTGTTTGGAGTTGTCCTGACGAGGCCTAGTTTGTGTTTAAAAATTGCTGTAACACCGCTCATGAGAAGGTTACATGTTTGTTCTGGAAGTATCATGTCATTACATAGATATTCTGCACTGGAAATCAGGATGTGATTAATTACATACTGCATCTGTTTATCAGTTAGTTGCTTCATTCCTATGAGTTCCTTGATCGTCCTAAACTTTTGTTGAATTAGAGTTTTTTGATAGTCTTTTTTCCCTGAACTGTTATACCAAACTCCCAGGATTCTTACTGGTATTTCTTGTGGGCAACCTTTGATAGTTTGTTCTTCTATTTCTATGCCTTGTGTGAAGTCATCATCCTTCCCATTGATGATTAGTAGCTGAGACTTCTGTGGATTGATTTTTAGTTTATTTATTTTGTAGAACTCTTTTGCTTTTTTGATAATTTGTTATAACTCTTCTCTGTTATCTGTAATCCATATGGTGTCATCCATGTAAGCATTGACCGTGATATTTACTTTCTTATTTTTCCATCCTAGTTTAAAGTCCTTGCAGGCTTTGGTTGTTATTGTGTAGCCAGTAAAGTTTTTTTTGATTGTTGTGATTAATGGGTCATAAAAGATCATCCATAAAAGTGGGGAGATTGTATCTCCTTGGTCTATACTATCATTGACCTCGTATTCCACTGTTGGCCCATGATATATGAGAACTATATTATGTCTTTGATTGAAAATATTGTGTAGAATATTAATTATCTGTATGGGAATTTTTATTCATTCTAAGGCCTTGATTAGCATCTCTAGATTCACTGAGTCATATGCTTTTGACATATCTTGGATGAGAATCCATGCTTGTTTTTTTGTTTCTTTAGCATGCTCGATAATGTTGTTTATTATATGGATAGGTTCCTGTATGCTGCATCCTGGCAGTGTGGCCCAATTTAGTTCTAATAGGATCTTGTTCTTTGTTAAACATGAGACGATTCTATCCGTTAAGATCTTGGTAAAGATTTTTCTTCCTGCATCCAATAATGTGATTGGTCTTGTTATGTCGAGATTGTTCTGCCAGTCTTTTGGCTTAGGTATAGGATATATAGCTCCTTTGCTCTATTCTTTGGGTGTGAAACCTTCTTTGATGATTCGATTGAAGATGTTCTTGATTTCTTAGAGAACCAGTTTGCCCAGTTTCTTGTATACTAAGTATGGGATCTGGTTTCTTCCTGGGGAGGACTTTATACTTCTATCTTTGATTGCTCTTTTTAATTTTTCTTTAGATATTTCTGTTAGAACTGTGTTATAGCATCTGTAATCGATGTTGTCCTTGGATCTGTATTCCTCTTTCCATGAGGAGTGATCCGCTATTGCTGTGATATTTCTTGTTGGAGTCCAGTCCTTGAAGTGTTTTCTAACTGCAGCTTTTATTTCCTTCGGTTTAGTCAAAATATTTATGGCTTCCCCTTCTTCTAGGATTATTTTGTCTAGAGTGATGGATTTTTTGGATCTGTCTATGATGCTGTTTATCATTGCTTTTTTGTTTGTTGCTAGGAAGGCTTGTCTGGTTACTATTCTTTGTTTGATGACTTGATTTTTTCTTTTTTGGGTTATTGCACAGATTAGGACTTTATGGGCTTTTATCATAACTTGTGTAAGTGTAAGCCAGTGGGATAGATAATCATTTGGGTATGTCTTTACAGTCCTTTCCATTTGTTTTTTGAGATCATTAGGTTTTCTTACATATGTTTTTCTATGTTAGGAGGTGAGCCATCTGTTTTCAAAGCCTTCTTTATTTTATTTTTGAGAAGTTGTAGCTGTAGAAGTGGTCTCTCTACTGGCTTGTCTTCTGTAGATATTCTTTTTTTTCAATGGTGTTTCTTTTTGGGAATGTATAGCTTTGCTACTCTTAAGAGATGGTTTTGTAGTTTGTTCCATTGTTTGTCTATGAACATAGGCTCAGCTTTTTTGTTATTCAAAGAATTCTCTATTTCTAGTATAAATTTTTCCCATTGTTCGTTGTTTGTTAGATGCCAATTGTATCTGGTATTAGGTTTGTGATAGGTTGGTTCTTTCCTTGAGCTTAGTTGTCATGTTTCTATTTCTGTTATGACTGGCCTATGATCACTGAGGATAAGAGGGTCTAGGGGTTCACCGATGATCACTTTCTTGTTTTGCCAGGTAGGTAATATGTTCATCCATATTTGATCTATTCTACTGCTATGTGTATTTTGGCTCCAAGAGAATTCTCTTTTGATAGGGTTGTGGAATCTGTATGTGTCTTCAAGGCAGTTGTCCACAAGGATTTTTATCTGGGGGCCTGAGGGCTTGTTGGCTGTACTTCTTCTACCTGCATTGTCTCTATCTCATGCTGGATTAGGTACACCATTCAGATCTCCCAAGACCAGGAGATACCAGTCTTTTTGGATAACTTTCCTGATCCATCGTCTCAATTGGTTTAGGATGCCTTGTCGATTTTTGTCTCCCTGTTGAGCTGGGAAGTAAACTCCTATTATTCTTAATTTTTGTTTTTTAGAAAGGCCAAGTCTATGTGGATGAGTCTTTCTGGCCATATATCATACTTAAAAATTCTCTTTGTCATCTCTTTGTTGAGCATAATATTCAGTCCTTGTCCTATCTTTTAGTTTTTCATCATGGGACTATATTATATTATATTTTGGATGCTTCCAGTGTTTGGATTATGAATTTGTCCCATTCGTCTCTGTTGTTACGACTATATCCCATTCCTTCATGGCACATCAGGTGAATCATTCATTCCTTTTTTGATCGTTGACCAAGCCTTGGATGTTATATGTTGTGGCTTGTCAAATAGTATCTTTTAGGTTTTCTTCTGTCTTGTTTGGATCATTTTTTGTTGTGTGTTGTATTTCGATTGTCTATGAATTGATAAATGTGATAGTGTTGTCTATATTATTGGTTATTGTGTTTCCTATTACGGAAGTATTACTATTATTTATGATATTCCCCATATTTTGACTCATTGATGGATAAGAGTAAGTTGGAATGAATTTGAGTTCAAGGTATTTGTCAAGGCATTAAACATTCTGTCCATGTTTTGGTCCAATCTATTCATAGTGGAGTGAATATATTGTTGTTTGTCTTGGATGTATTGAAAATTGTCGAGTGACTCTTCATTGTTTTCTGCTATATGGTTATGGTTCTCTTCAGTGTTCTGGAGTTCCTCCACTTGTTTCATGTATTCTTCATTGTAGCTCTCGAAGTTGACAATGCATTCATCTAAGTCTGCTATGTCTTCCCTGATCTCCTTGATTTCTCCCCTGATTTCTCTTAATATCTCTAGGATTTCATTCATTGTGTTTGTTGACTTTGGTTTGAAGGATTGGTTGTCTCTAGTTCATTGGTCTTGTCTGGCTGCTGCTGTATAAGATCCTGGTTTAGTGGTATTGTATTTTTGTTTGGATAAGTTTCTAATTGTACCTGTTCTTACTGGTTTGTATTTGGTATAGAGTTTACTGAAACATTTGGCTTGTTCTAATCTGTACTGCTTCCATTGTGCACAGCATTCTTTTAGTGAGCAGTTTGCTACTAAGTGTTTCACGCTGCTGCAGAGGCTGCATAGTTTGGTTTCAATGTGTTTTGATTCCACTATGGTTTCTCCAAGTTGAAAATTTTCTTTAGTGGCTGCTTCTCTGGTTTCCTTACTTTTAAAGCTGATTACTGCAAATCTTTTTCTTTTGTATGAAAGGTATCTTGGGATGTAACATAATTTGGCCTTGGTTTGCTCACATATGTATCAAAGATTAAAGGCTATTGTGTTTGGTGGAAGGTTAGTTAGTTTGGCTGCTATAGCCCCTTTTTCTTTCATTTGTTTGACATTCCATTGAGCATCGAAAACTCTGACTGAGTCTGCTCTTAGTGAAACACTCCATTTGTTGATAACTATATTCTTGTTTTCTTTGTCCACGTAGGTTATTATAGCAGTCTGCCACATTTGTTGAGTTGTCATAGTGATATTGGTGATCTCACCATATTTGGCAAAGGCTTATCATACTTCAATGAATTTAACTTCTAAGGGTATGTCTCACACTACAATACTGTTTTCCTTTTTTTGTACCAAAGATGTAGTTGCCATGTGTTTGAGATGCATATTACTTGTGTTTGGCAAGATTACGTTGCATGCTTCTTCTGCAGCTTGTTTATCCCCAAATATGGCTATGATATGTTCATTTTCATCTTTTCCTTCGCTAAAGACAAACATGAAGCCAATAAGAGAGTCAAGGTTCTTAGTAAGGAAGGCAACTTTTTGACTTGTTGTTCGGCCTGGAATTGCACTTGCTTTTATTTCTGTCTTGGCTCTTTCTCTTCAAACCTGGTACTTCCATCAAATGGGGATCTGGGCCTGGGCCTGCCAAAAGTGTTGGTTTTGGTTTTTCTATTTCTTTCCCCAGTCTGCTATTCTTCTTCAAGATTTTGGTCTGTTTGAGAGATGTTTTCTCCAGTTTCTTCTTCCAGGTCCATTTCTACGTCTGAGTCAATGGTTCATACTCTAGTTCCAATATCTTTTGATTGTATTACCGGGCTTTCTTTTAGGTTTTCAGTAGCGAATATGCTTCCTCTATTGATTAATGTCATTAAAATTTCTTCTTCTACTTGCTCACTCCAAGTGGAGTTGTTGGTTGTCATTTTCCTGGATACGGTGCTACTTGGACCTTTCAAAGTTGATTGTTGTTTATTGTTGAAACTGTTCATATGTTTTTCAGGTCTGTTTTCTTCTTATAAGACTATTTTTCCTTTGTTTTTATTAATCTCTTTTCCAGTGTCCGGGTTCGATTCTTTGCACATATTTCTTGTGTTACCTCTTGCTAAGATATTTTTGTTATAGTTGGGTTGCCCCGAACTGTATTGTTTTCTGGTTCTCTTAGAGAACTCATCTCTTCCATTCACTTTCTTTCTTTTTTCCAAAATTATCAAAAAAGGAAATTTTTAAGAAAAAAAGAATCTGCGAGAAAGATTTTTTTTTTTTTTTTTGATATAAAATTGTAAATATGTGAAAGTGATTGTTTATCAGATCCATATATTGACCTTTTATATATTTTTCTAATATGCTGAGTTATATATTTTTCTGTAGGATGCTGTATCTGCCTGTTTTTTTGATTTTTCATATAATACTTTATAGTTTTTTTTATTTTTGAAATTTTTTATATCTTTGGATCTAGATGCTGTAGAGATATTCACTAGTTTCTTGTTTCATTTCTTTATACATTTTTGTTTTTATTATTTATTTGTTACATATTTGACTATTAGGTTGTATGTTTTTTTAAGTATAACTCTTTTGATAGTGCATTTGAGATATTCAGTATACTTCAGGAAGTTGTTTTTTAGATAGTTATTGATTTGTACTTCTATGTCCTTTATTCTACTGTATTGTTTAACTTTGTTAATAATTATATTTCTTATGTGTTTTTCTGTTTTTTTTCATTGGCATTAACATATAAATGGATATATGTTTGTTTCATTGAATTTGCAAGTTATACATCTATTATCTTTGTATAGGTTCAGAAGTTTCTGGTAAAGTTTGGCTTTTATTAGAAGTTCTTCATTCTATAGACATAGATTGAATTTCCTTTGTTATTGATCTTTTCCATTGGTTTGGTGTTCACTTATTCTAGTTGATTGCAAATTTGTTATTGTTGTAGATCAATGTATATATTTGATAATTCAATTACTAAATTCAATTCTTGTTCTATTTAAGAGTCACTATCTGGCTAGATGTATTGCCTTTATCAGTTCTTTGGCTATAGTTTTAATAAGAACTTCGAGTATATTGTTGTCCATTAAGGTAGTAATGTGAATTGTGAATTTTTTGTGGAATAGATACAGATTATTTTGTGTTTTGGTACCATACCATAATATATATCTATTTTGGCTAGTTTGTCTACTTATTCGTTGTATTTATTATCTGTGTGGACCTTGATTTTGATAAGATTGATCTTCAGATAGTTCCTGTGAATATGTCTTTGAGCAGTTGAAGAATTTTTAAGTTTTTCTGTTTTTCAGATTATATATGTAATTTGTTCTCATCACTTTTTGAATGCTATTTATTGCTACCTGGCTATCTATGTAAATGTTGGCTCTGCTATATAAAGGTAATGTGTTAATTGTTATTAGAATAGCTATTATTCTGCTCTAGTCAATAAGGGAAAGTTTTCTATTTGTTATTGGAATTGAAGTTTTTTATTGTCCCTAATTATTATTATTTATCCAAAACCTATATAATATTAATTATAGTGGCATGACATAGGTCCATCTGTGTATATTTCAAAGTTGATTTCATTTTGTATTTGCTTCGTAATTGTGATTAATTCTTCTAGGATAAGAGGTGTTGCAGCCAATATCTTCTAATCTGTTCTGATATCTTATTCTCTACAGCTATTTGCACTTCTACATTATAATTTGTTGAACCTGCACTAGCACTTATGACTTATAGTAGATCCAGGTTCTAATGGAGTTGAGAAAATACATTCAGACATATGAGGTGACCAATAGGAACTTGTTTATCAATCTTGTTCAACATGTTTCAATTAATCAATCAGAGTTGGTAAGATCCATGCTACCTGAAATTTTAGAGTCAAGCTGGAGTAGGCAAAATTCTCCAGAAAGCTATGAAAAAAGTAGTTCTTAAAGGTCATAAAACTAGTCGAAGGATAAAAAAATGAGTTCTTTGATTGGATTATAATCTCTAATATCTTCACCATAGTTGAGAAATAAAAGATACTTCACTGTTAATTCTTTTCTCTTTAAGAACTTTCTTGCCATAGATAATAAAGGTAAGGGTTGAACTTTGCAAATCACAAGAGTCCAGTTTGTTCAAAGAAGATTGTAGACAAGAGGGAAGTAAGATAAGAAAGTTCTGAGAGAACTTTTTGGGTTGGTTTAAAGAAAGTAGTAAGACTTTATTATTATAATAGTATTAAAACTTCTTGCAAATATCTTTTTTGTATATGGTCCAGGATCAATGAAAAGAGTTAATAATTTATTATGATTTATTTATAATTATAACTATATATAAAATTTATATAAATTAATATTTGTCAATTATATAATCATTTTACAGTGTATTAATATTATGCTTTTTTTTTTTAAATACCAGCTCATTTTTGTATAATTTAGAGACTTTATTATAATCAAAATTTGTTCTAGAGACAATTGAAATAAGTAATTATCTGTACTGTCTAAAGATTAAAATATTAATAAATAGACAATAAGCATATATTTATATCTCATCCAACCAGTATAGGATAACTATATAATTATCTAGTGTAGGCTGCCTCTGAATTCTAATTAAACTAAAACATCTGGGAAGTCTATATCTTCAATTTAATGAAATAATCACATCATTTTAAACCTATATATTACTGAATCTGTACTTCTTAGGACTGTAGTCCATTAGATGACTTGTTGCTATTTCTATTAAGGAAACTAATGTGTTAAGAACTTTGTCTAAAATGCTTAGTACTACTGGTATTGGGATCTCTTATACAGAATTTATGTGATTTCATTAGTATTTAAAGTTTTTCTGAAAGCTGTTATATATTTTGAACTGTCTTATTACTTGATTTGAGCTTGGTCTTATATGAAAGGCATTGACCTCTCAATTATTGACCTAGATTATCAAAGCCTGTTTTGTGTTCTTAGCATTGTATCAGGCTAAATTTTTGTCTTGTTATAGGCATATCTAATCATTTTTATGAGTATTGAATCTTTACTGCTTCTTATATCTTAGGAATAATCAATTTATACTATATATAAAACTTATACTGCTTATTTTTGTTCATCTTTGTGAACCTTGTATTATGTCTTGTTTTGTTATGGCTGTGATAAGTGGATGGGATTCTTCTTCACTTCCTGTTAGGGCACCTGGAATTTGTTGTATATAAAGAACTTATATTATTCATATTAGCCTCATATAAAATCTTGCTGATTTAGTCATTCTTACTATGAATGAACAGGTTCTTCTTATTGCCTTGTTGAGGCATTTGATTATTATCATGGAAAAAATAAGATCTTTGTACTATCTTGTGACTTAATTTTCACTTGGCCCTTATATATTATTGAACTCTTAACTTTGTAATCAAGACTTGGGAACACTATCACTATACTATAAACTTATAGATCATATTAATATTATGCTTTATATATAATAATTGTAATAATATATATTTTTTAATACACAATTATACTGCTTTGACATATTCTTATTGAGATATAAAAAGATACCAAAATATTTTATAAACTTTTTTATAAAATGACCAACTCATTATTATATATTATTAGTTAAAGGACTACACTATTTAAAAAATATAAAAAGTCTACTAAGCTAGTTTAGATTAAACAAAACTAAATCTAAACTAGGTACTCTAAGTCAGATTTAAAAGATAATATTATGTTCTTCTAGTAGCATGACATGATACCTTTAAGTTAACCAGAGTTATTATCAATAGTTTGTCACTGTCAATTATTTTGAAAAATAATAAATTGCTAAAGTATAGTACTAGAAAAAGGGAAAAAAAAATACAATCCAAAGTTCTTCAAAAGGTTCTTATTTTATTTCACAGTTTTTTCTCAAAAAGAGTTTGCCTGATTGAAATATTCTCTAAGCTTTATGATATTTGAGAAACTTAATTATTCCTAAAAGTAACTTCAAGAAGAATATTTAAGGAACTTATTCTTCTGCCAATGTACAGATTTACTTATCACTACTGGAGCCTATATCATATTATAAAAGAGTTTACCTAATCAAAATAAAGAAATCTTTTTAAAAACTTTGCTTGACTAGAATAAAAGCTTGGAGACCACCACTTTTGTTCAAGAAAGCCTTTTCACCACTTGAAAAATGTAATAAGATATGGGAGTTGAATTTGTTTGCCTATCCATCACTTGTCTTTCAGTATCATAATTGTTTCCTGAAAATTGAACATACACAGTTAAAGAAGATACTTTTTCTAGAACTTTCTTTTCTATATTACCAATGATATAATGAGACACATGAGTATAATCAATAGAAACTTGTTTTCATTTCAAAAACTGATATGTTTTGTGTTAGTAATTAATCATCTTTAGTAAGAATTTGCGCTATCCAAAATTCAGGATCAAACTGAAGTAGACAAAATTATTTAGAAAACTATGAAAGTGGAAGTTCTAAGAGGATCAAGATAGTCTAAAATGAAAAAATGCCTTTTTACTATAGAAAACCTTTATAAATCTCTTGTTTCAAAGATCAAATAGGTTTTCAAATACTTCACAGTCAGTTTTTCTTTCTTTGAGAACTTTCTTGTCATTGGTATCAAAGGTATTTCTTGACTTTTCTTGATCACTAGGAGTCAAGTTTTTGAGTGAAGAGATTTGTAGACAATAAGGGCAAAGTAATAGTGACTCTTGAAGTAATACTTCAAGTTGCTTTAAGAAAAGTGTTAAAACTTTATTAGCAAAAAAGTATAAAAACTTCTTGCAAACATTTTTTTGTGTGTGGTCAGAGGATTAGCAGAAAGAGTTTTTTTAATATTATATTTTAATTGTAATAATATTTTAATTTATTAAAATTTATAAATTAAAATATAATAATATTACTAGATACACAAACTCTTTTTGCTGATCCTCTGACCACAAAAAAAAGATGTTTACAAGTAGTTTTTATACTTCTTTATAAATACAGTCTTAATACTTTCTTTAAAACAGCTTAAAGTATGACTTCAAAAGTTACCTTTAAACTTTCCCTTTTGTTTGTAAACCTTTTCACTCAAAAACTAACTTCTAATAATTAAGAAAAGTCAAGTAACACCTTTGATATCAATGGCAAGAAAGTTCTCAAAGGAAGAAGAACTGACTGTGAAATATTTAAAAGCCTATCTAACCTTTGAAACAAGAAGTTTATAGAGGTTTTCTGCAATAAAAAAGCTTATTTTTTCTCTTTTTAACTGTTTTGACCCTCTTAGAGCTCATACTTTCATAGTTTTCTACAAAATTTTGTCTATCTCAGTTTGACTCTAAATTTTAGATAGCATAAGTTCTTATTAAAGATAATTGGTTGATAGGAAACACATTAGTTATTGAAATACAAAAAAGCTCCTATTAGGCACACTTACATGTTTCGATGATATCATTGATGATTGAAAAGAAAGTTTCAGAAATGTTTACCTCCCAAAAGCTTGAGTCCCTTAATAAAAACTTCATAACACCAAAAGATCAAGTAATAGGCAATATGAATTGCAAACTTCCATTTCTTACCTAAGTTTCTCAAGTAGTAACAAAGCTTTAATGGAAAAAAGCTGAGTTCTAAATACTTTCCTTGAGATATCCCAATCTGATGCTCACTTAAATGAAAGATCAGTTGAATTGACTTGTCTGATGTTACAGATGGTAAAAAAAAAAGATTTCTTCTGAGATTCAAGTGAAGCAAGAAGACTATTCCAATCAGGCAGATCCCTTTTAAAAAGAAATTGTTTTTATTTTTGGATTTTTTTTTGTGAGCCTTAAATTGTTCTTTTCTCTTAATTATTTTCCCTTTTCCCTTTTTAGCTTAGCAATTTATTGATTTTCAGGCAATCAATAGTGACAAACTGTTGCAATGATTTTGGTAGATAGAAGTTAATATCATCTTTCCAAAAAGTGTAATATTGTCTCCAAAATCTAACCTAGAGTACTTATATATAAATATAAGTTGGTTACTTTGTGAAAGTCTATAAACTATTATAGATTTACTTTTATTTCTCAATAAAGCCAATCCATTATGGTATAATTATGAGTTAAAAAAATAAATAAATTAAAATAAAATATAATATTTTTTATTTTAAAACTTGTGGTCAGGCCAGTATTGTGTATTTATTAATGATTATGGAAACTGATAGAGATATATAGGGCACTAAAAAATTTTTTTTCCGCTGATTCATATTTTTTCAAAAAATTTCTTTTTTTGGTAATTTTTTTGAAAAACTTACAAAAACTCTTCTACACAAGAACAAGCCTCAGAAAATACAACTATCCACTTCTAAGCAACAAAATCTACTTTATAACAACAAGAAAAGAGTTTTGCTCGGCTTTAAAAATAGATATTTCTAGATTATTTTTGTTTTTAGGAAGGAGAAAAATCAAAAACAAGATGATTTACAGTAGGCTTCGTGAGACCCAACTTCAACTCCAAAGCTCTTAGTCAGATCAGTACAGGTTAACACCTTTTTAGGCACTAAGAGAAGTCTTAGAAGCAATAGATTAAACTGATAAATTAGCACAACCTCAAAGCTAACTGAAATCTAAGAGGATGTCCAAGTTTCTTTGATCAAACAGCTAAAAGATCACAACAGCACAACAACACCAGATCAATTAATTCATGTCATGTAAACATGAACACGTTAACCTTTTATCTAATTGACGTGTATTAAAGCAAGCTGATCAATTTATAACAAAATAGTAGAATATGACAGATTAACAAACTAGAACAAGTGTAATCAACCAACACGTGATATCTAAAGCAAGATCAACAGTTGATCACAACCAGTTACATATTAATAAACAAATACCAGACATGTAAACACATAAAAGCCACGTGTTAAAGACTCCCTAATATCAATATAGCAACTTATTGCTATATATATTAAATGAAAAAATAATATATAACAGTATTTATCTGATTATATGGGTAAAAAGACATGTATACAATAACAACACATATTAAAATTTTGTGTATTATGTGACAACATATCAACTAAAGAACAAACAATAATCAGGATTCTAGAGAAAAAAGAAAAGGAGCTATTGAAAGTATTAGGAAAGATAATGTCTCATTAAGATTTCAGCAAGTACTCTAGGAAACAAGAATAATATAATATAAGTTGAGACCAATAACAAGTAATCAACCCATATCTCTGTCAAGTCAATACATATCTCCTCAATATTAGATAGTATTATTGCCAATCTATTGAAAATAGACCTATTGGTGATGACATACAACTCTTTCCGCTGATCCTCTAACCACACACAAAAAAGATGTTCACAAGAAGTTTTATACTTCAAAGCTAATAAAGTCTTAATACTATTAAAGACCAAAGAAGTCAAACAAAGTTCAGAATTTTCGCCGTGATCACGTGACCAATGATCATAATGCGATCAATGCTTATGCGAAACAATCAATTGCCAACTATCACCATATCCCTTACAAGCTAGAAGAATGCGCGAACAATCCATTTGTGTCAAAAAGGTAAAAAACTATAAGCTGAGGTAATAGAAAATTAGCTGACCAAGAGACAATTTATGCATGACATAATACTAGAATAGCTATAGTGATTAT
>CAJVPT010000601.1:0-27757 GCA_910592055.1 Acaulospora colombiana | reverse complement strand
AAAGAAGATATGGAATAAAGGTCTTCAAGGAGTTCTGATGAATTTCAGAAAACTTTCACAGGAAAGGAAAAAGGAAGTAGAAGAGAAGAATCTTAGATTATTAGTGGATGACAGTGAAGAAATAAGTGAAGTACACAAGTGGATATCCGGTTAGTAGAACAGTTCTCAGCAATCAATCAGAATATGCTAAGTTTTTTTGCAAGATTAATAAGAAGTGAACTTATTCTCGAGATGGCAGACCTTAAATGCCATGGTAAAAAAATTGAAAAAGAAGCAAGAAGATGAATTAAGAAGCTGCAAAGTACAACTTGTAACCAGTTCTGGAAAAAGGTTTGGAATGCAATATGTGAAAGGATGATAGAATGGGAATGATTACAAGGAATCCAAAAGAAAAATAAGATAAAAAGACCCCTAACCTTTCAGGTACCAAAACTATATAGTTGGAAAGGAAAACTCTGATATTGGAAGAAGAAAGATTAGAAGATAAAGACCTAAAAGATATCTTATTAAGAGGGGTTAGATTTGGGATGAGATGGTTGGATTTTGAGTAATATCAGAACTTAAAGAGTGATCTACAGTAATGACCTGCAAGCAATGATATTAAGAGTTGGAAGGATTTTCACCTGAACTTTTAATGGAGCGATAAATCACTCCCAAAGTTGCACTTAGAGTAATAATTATAAAGATGAGTGAGCTAGTTAGCGTCTTTTTAGTTTTAGCGATTCATATTATATGTACAGTTTACAAATGTTTAATAAAGTACACATAACTAGCCTGACAGAGGGTTAAAAAATATATATATATATATATATATATCTAACATTATATGTTTCAATTATAATAGTATTGTCTAATATGGAGTTGTCTATAGTATAGTTATTATATAATATCAGTTTTTTATTTATTTTTTCAATAGTGTTCTTTTTATTGTATTGACAAAATTATAAAATAATGTGATATATATTATATTGAAGGAGGTTATATTGATATTTGTTATTGTCTTAATAATCATATCTTTTTTCAAAATGAGCTTGATTTCTCTTGTAGATCAAATTTTCTCCTGATATATCTTGATTGGACTGGTGCTACTTTTAGAAATAGTTGCTTCATTATCTCTTTCTTATTTTATTTTAATTTCCTGTCTTTTTCTCAATTGAATTTATTCTGTTGTTTAATTACTTGAGATTATCTAGGATCTGATGAATTGAGTTTTGATTACTTTTACTTTCAGAATAGGAACTTTCAGATTTGTTACATATTTTTATCTATTATAATTAATAGGTTCTCTATTACTACTAGTAGCAAAGCATTTGAGGGTTTTTATTTTACTGATGGTAGGATTATTGCCTTGGAAATTGTGTTTTTTTTTTTTCTATCAAGTTATATCTTTTACTTTATTTCATTTTCTTATTTATCCTCTAGTATTGTATACTAGTTGGACCTTATATTGCTTTTGATAACAATTTAATCTATTTTTATATCATTAGTTTGTTATTTATTTAACTGTATAGGTTTAGTATCAGATTTTTTAACTTTATTGAAATTTCATCTTTTTTAAAAATATTTGTATTTTGTTTAAAGTATTCTTTGCACTTTATATAAGTTTGTACCCATGAATACAAATATATTATTTTAAGGTACTATTAAAATCTTGTGCTATTGGGACATGGATTACAGCATAGCCTTTTCTTTTAAGTGCATATAGATTTTTGTAATATAACATGTTCTAGTCTTCCTTAGTATGTTTAACTGTTTTTGTAATTAACCCAGTGATAGTATTATGTACTTCATATAATTACAAAGATTGTGAGTTGTACTGTTTAATAATTTTGTTAATTTCATTATCATCAAGTTTATTTTGAAAAAAAAATAGCTCTAATAATTTCTGCTCTAATATGGATCATCTATTTTTTTTCAAGGTCAGTATATTGTTTGTGAGTAATGATATAAGCCTTAATTCTACATGGTGACTATGAATAATTGTAAATATGGATATTTGTTATTTATCTATATTGATTAAGAACTGCTTGATTTCTTGACATGAGTAATTTTAGTTGATATTTATCAAGGTAATCACCAGTAGTATTTTCTTTTCTTCCTTTATTTTCTGAAACATTTTTTTGTTTGAAGATTGACTAGAGCTTGATCATTTGTTTATTTCTAGAAATATGATAGTAAAATAGTTTTCTTCCTTTCTGTTAATTTTTCAAGATATCTTAATATATCTTTTTCCTCTTTATAGCAAAATATTATTCAAGTATTGCCATTGATAAATTTCTTTGTGAAGGAATAAGATTCTTTTGATAAGCCTTATGTGTTTTGAAAATATATTATTTGTTCTATTTCAGTTTCTCCTAGAAGTCTTGAGATAAATATATTCATTTTAAAACTTCTATTTTTTTTTATATGATATGGATTGATACTAAATGTTTTTCTATTTCTTGTCTTATATATTTGTTGTTCAGTTATATTATTCTCTATAATTTTTTTATCAATAACTTCTATTTTAATTTTGTTTTTTAGTTTTTTGTCTCCTATTTTGATTTCAGCAATAATCAAAATTTCAATTAATGTGATTACTTAAACTTCCATAATTATTACCTTATTGAGTAAATTATTAGTAGGAAGATCACTTTTGATTATTAACTAATTTGTTGATAATAGTTTGTATTTGTTTTGCCTATTCTATTATATCTAGGTATTTGTCTTCTAAAAAGAAAGCTAGAAGATCTTCTTCTATTTCTTGTCCTATGGTTTATAAATAGAAAATATATTGTCTAAAAACATTGGCTTTGATGAAGGTAGTGTGATCAACTTTCAGAATTTTAGCAATAATACTATTAATAATCAAGTATCTAATTGAACCTAAGGTTGGGTTTATAATAGTTTTTTGAGTTGAAATGACATTCAAGAAGGTTTGTAAGACCTATAATTTTCTTTGTTAATTATACTTGTCCATTAGCTAAACTAAAGTTTCAATAATATGTGCTTTTCTTTTGTTAGAAACCTATAGGAGTTTGTATTTTCTTATAGACATATTGATCACATAATATAAAGAATAGATTGCTATACAGTATATAGTATTGATATATTTTATTAATTACTTTTCTGAATAGTGCTAAAGTTTTTTAAGTTATATGATATTTATTTCTTGTTATTTGAGTTATACTTGTTTATTTGTTTGTTTATTTTATTTATTTACTCTTATTTATATAAACAAAATGTGGATCTGTTAATTGTAAACTGTGTTACTATTTTTAGATCTATTTTGTTATTGACAGCAACTATCATATGTAAATATGAAGCATAAACACATAAACACATAAACAATTTGTTTATTAGATATATAAGTGGATTGCTATTCAAACTGATAGATATGTTGTATTTGTATTATGTGATCCTAGATATAAAATATTGTTGTATTGTCTATGTTCTTCTACACTGTTAAGTAATTGAGGCTTGAACATCCTCATAGATGTTATAGACTCTGAGTATTAACTAATTTATGAGTTAAAATTATTGTCTATAATACTTCTCTTAATGTCAAGAAAAGTGTTAACCTGTATCAGCCTGACTAAAAGCTTTGTAAAGTTAAGGTTAAGTCTCTAGAAGCTTATTATAAATCAATTTTCTTGGAGTTTTCTTTTCTTTATAAAGAAAAACTATGCTTTAATAGTTTGTCTCTAATATTTATCCTGTAATTATTATTACAAAAAAGTATAGTATTTTTGAAGCTTAATAACAAACTATTTACTAGTCAAAATTATGTCATTCAACTGTTGAATTATTGATAAATTTAATAAAAATTAATAATAAAAAGATTGATAAATTATTTATAATTATTGTCACTCGGCATTAAAAATATTGGCAAAATATCAACAAAAAAATATTGATATATAGTAAAAAAAATTGATATTGTGATCAAAAATTTAGCAAAAAAATTGATACTATAGTCAAAAATTTGACAAAAAAATTGATATTATGACAAAAAATTTGACAAAAAAATTACCGCAGAAAAAATTTGACAAAAAAAATTACTATAGGAAAAAATTCAGCAAAAAAATTATTATAGCAAAAAATTCAAATTTCATGAAAGTTATTAAAAAATTACAAAATCAATTGATTAAATTATTTGTTATTTTTTTCTTTCTCCTTTTTCTCCTTTTCCACTTGTTTTTATTTTCTATTTAAAGATCTTGGCTTGACTCTTTTAAAATTAGCCTCAATTGGTTTTACCTTGTCAAATATTTTCTAAGATTTTTCATTTTTTCTTCTAACCTGCCTTCCAAATTTCATCCATTAGTGCATTTTTCTCAATTTGTTCCTTATCCTTTAAATACATTAATGATTCCTTATATTCAATAATTTTTTGTCTTTTGAATTTATTTGTTAATTTTTTATCTTTTCTTATTTCTTTTTCTTGTTCACATTCTGAAATTTCTTTCAAACTGTATGTTCAATTTAGCAAACCTTCTGATAGCATCACATTATAGAATATGAATTATCATGATATCATTTATGAGTTAGTTGGAATATTTGAATTGATTTCAAATGTTTATCCAAATATTTTAACAAATCCTTTAACTATAAGTAATTATTATTAATATTGTAATTATTTGGCATAAAATATTTTGCCAAAAAATACTTCTTTAAAATGTCAACTGTAATTATATATATTTATTCTTCTTTTAGTGGAGTTTCCTGGATCAGTCTCACTTTTTTCAGATGAATGCACCTTAGTTTCTTTAATTGCATCAGTTAATTCATTCCAATATTTGGCAACTTTCTTTGACCTTTGTTCAATAATTGACTATGCACTTTTAATTCTTTATACCTTTTTCTTAATTATAGTATTTATTAAAAATTAATACTTGAAGATAGTATAAATATAGAATATTATTAATATTACTTTATTTAATCAACTATTTACATGTAAGTGATGATTGTCTGCTTTCAGTTTTTTAATTTTTACCTTTCACTATCTTTCTTTCTAATAGTGATATAAAATGTAGGGTCATGGATTTTATTAATTCAAGTATCAACTATTGTATAATATTTTTTTATTTATATTACTTGAAAAAACTTTGTCTATTCTTAGTTTTATTAAGACCTTCATTTTTACTCTTGCTTCTTCTAGTTTCGGCTTATCTTTAGTAACTGGTTTTACCAGTTTTGCCTTTTTAATACTTCTCTTAGATTGAATTCTTCAGCGCTTTTCTAAATTCAGCAAACTTTCAGATTCTGATACAGTATATTAGCTACTCTAGATTCTATAATAACTATAAGATCAAGTTCAAGTTCCACGGATTTGAACTGATTAATTTCCTTTTTTAAATCTTCTATTTCATTTTTTTGCTGTTCTGATTTTTCAGAAAACTTGTTATTAATATATTCCACTAGATTTAATTGTTTTACAAATTCAACATTTTCTCTTTCTAGTTTTTTTGATCATGCACATAATTCTTCATTTTCTAAATAAATTGGTTGGTTAATAAAGATAAATTTTAATAATTCAGTAATAATTTAATTTTAAACTTTTTCAATATTCTTTCTTATTTGAGTTTCAAATTCAATTCAACTTCTGGCATTAATATTCGCACAACTTCAGATGCCAATATTTTAGGTAATGCAATAGATGACCTTCTTCTAAGCAATTTGATAGTTATAGTAGGGATTGAAGATTCAGTACCAAGTGTTACTAAATAAACTGTTACCATTTCTGATACAGTTAATGTGAAGGAAGTTTGTAATGGCAGGAAAGGTTATGAGGATTGTGAATATGAAAATGACTTTTCTCTGTAAAAAGTGTATCCAGTTGGTTTTTTTTGTTCAGATATTTTAGGTATTAGAAAAAAATATTAAATTAATGGATATTTAAATATAATTATTTGTATTGTTTTAATGCAATTTGAGGTTGCATACAATATTATACAATATTATATTAACATTTTTTTTTTTAAGTGTAACAGGCCTACTTTATTAATTTTAGTACAGTACATATTACTTGAATTAAAGCTAACTAATTATTAACTCTTTTTCTTTATGTTATTTCTACACTAACCTATTAAAAAGCTAATTGACTTTGGAGAAGTCCCTTATAGCTTGTTGCTTCCAACTGGGAACTAATGTGCCTAGGCTCCATTAGTATTGATGTGAAGAATATGAAAAATATTATATATTTCTTTCAAGATGTTACCTATTGTGTTCTATGTATTGGCTTGCTGTGGTCCATTTGTTATTGTTTTTTCTTTATTTAGTGTTTGCTATTGTTTTTTTTTCTTTTTTTTTTTTATAGATGTTTTGTTTATTCCCTGCTCTTTTTTTCATTGTAGTATCCTTTTATATTTATTGAGCCAGATATTGAAGATGAGGAATCTAGTGTATTGCATGATAATTTTAAGGGTGCCAGATAGCTTGTTGCATTTCACTATTTCTATGATTAGATTATTTAGAGCTTTGCCGATTTCTTCTTTGAAGATTGGTGTATTAGATTTCTGATACTAAGCTCAATCTTGTTAATTGTTATTTAAAAAAGATTTTTCATTTTTCCTGTAATACAATTCTTTGTAAATATTTTTGTTTATCTCCTTGTAAATGTTGATATTGTGATAAGAACAGATAAATAAATGGTTATTGTGTTTTATCTTATTGCAGCTATGGTAACTACTTATTTTGTATATTTTGAGATATCTTTTGTAGAGTTTATCCATTGTTGGGAGCTTTTGGTTTCATAGTTTGATAGAAAAACTGTACTGTTGAGAGTTTCACTTGTCTGTTTATGAGTTGATGAGTTTTGTTGAATGAAGGAGTGCGAAGCTGGTTTTTTAGTCTACTCCTTTATGGTTAGCTCAAAAAAGTGAATATATTTCTGTTGAAATATTTTTAGTCAATTATGAGGTGTGCTTGATGAATCTGCTGAATTGTCCTTCAGATATTTTGAGTAATCTCTATGCTGCTATTGAAGTATGGTTGCAGGTAGTTGAGTTCTAGGCATGTGTAAAGAATTGTGTTACAGTTTCTTTTATCTTTGTTAGATATTATCTGATATGTTAATTTATTAGCTATTTTGTGAAGTGGATTGTTGTCTTTCTTGAATGTTTTGTGCCAGTTTAACTTTTGTTGGAAAATATTTGTTATTTTGTGAAGATTAAGTAGCATTCTTTTTTTTTGGTATTTGGCTAGTTTTTGATTAGTTGTGAGCTTATAGTAGTCCAAAATAAGGTTTTGTGAGTCAGTATGTATCTTGATTGTGTTGCCTTTCCTAGCTGTGATGTAGGTGATAATAATTGCTAAGATTTCTGATCTGTATGCTAATACTTGGCCTGTGAAGGTTGCATTGAGCTCTAATTGTGTGTTATTATGCATAATAAAGATTATTCCTATCCCTGTTTTTTGTTCTTTGTCTATCTGGACATTTCTATCAGTGTAAACTGAGATGTGTTGCTTTGTTTCCAATTTTTTTCCAATTGTTTGTATCTTGGTATATAGATTGCCCTAAACTCTTATGATCTGTTTAAGTGTTTTGATACTCAGTGTTTCATGAATAATTCTTACTGAGTCTATTATAGAGTTGGATTGTTGTTACTACTTGGTCCAGCTTTGTGAAGATATTTGTAATCTGGATTTGGGATATTGTTTTTCCCTCAGCTAGACTTAGTTGTTTTAATGATTGATATTATAATTAGAGAGGACATTAATGTTTTAATGCAGCAGTTGTGGTCATATTAGTCTATGTGGACAGTGAATTGATATTATTTGCTTGCTTTAACTGGTGACTTGTCTGTAATATTGAAGTGCTTTAGCTTGATGTTGTTTTTGTTATGGTTGACCCTTTGACCAGTTATAATGTGCCCTGCTTTTTCGAAGAAGAACCATTCCTTTTGTTTTGATTACTGATACCTTGATGTATTGTGACAAGTGAGTTGGGTTTTACTTCTATAGCACCTTGCATTAAAGTTTTGTCAATTCTTGCTCAGATGTATTTATACCTTCCAGGTTCTTCTTTCTTGCTTGATCTTTAGTTAAGATAGTCTACCTAATAAAATTGTATTGTTTTTGTTTGAAAAGTGTCTAGAATTTGTTCTTGCCAACATATCTTATATTTTTTTAGGCCATATCTTTTATTAATTATATACTTATACCTGCTCAAGTGTAAGCAGTATATATTACAGATCAGTTCACCTATGTATTATACATAATAAACTAGTAAGTTACATATATCAACAAGTATTGTATATATAATATTTATAGTAGATTTATTTGTATATAAGTAGCTATATATATATCTTATGTAATACTATATACTAATACTATCTATTTAAAAAGACATGCAAATTTATCTTTTTTTTTTCCAGAACAATTTTTTCTTAAGAATATTTTGATTATCAGGTTGTTAATTACAGTATCTTTAGCCTTGGTTCTTTCAGTTCTTCAGAGTGGTCTGTGACTTTTCTTTCTATCATTAAGGTTTCCCAATAGTAAAGTCTATAAAATTTGATACAGCTATATACTACATTTTGAGAGGTGCACTACTGGTTTGGAGTCTATTCTTGGTTATATCAGAGATGATTTTACCTGATCTCAGAAATTTGACCAATCACAATCTTTATATAGATCAGTAGCTATATTCAGAAATATCAGTTAATTTATAATTAGACCAATGGATGTAAATCCTATCTGCTTTTGTATAGGGGAATCACATTAGCCCCCTGAAGGATTTGAAACTGCATTTTGTGATCTGATTTATGAAGTATTAACCACTGTACTATAGATCCATAGATCTTTATATTATATTACAATTTGGAGTTACATATTATATTACATATTATTCATCATATCATGCTTGTATTATACATAAATTACAACTCTTCTTACTGATCTTCTAACCACATACAAAAAAGATGTTCGCAAAAAAGTTAAATACTTTCTTGCTAATAAAGTCTTATTACTTTCCTTAAACCACTCTGAAAAACATCTCAAAAGTTATTTCAATCCCCTCCCTCTTGTCTACATCCTCTTCAAACAAAAACTTGACTACTAGTGACCTAAACAATCATGAAATATTTTTCCTATCAATGGCAAGAAAGTTCTGAAGGGAAGAAGAACTAACTGTCTGCCACTCTTTTACACATAGTTAAACATCACAGAGCTTTGTTTGTGATGAGAGAGCTATTATGAACACATACTATCCACTCTCTTCGTCATTTGTTGGGCTCTAATTGTGCTTTTTCTTGATTTTTTCTTGGGAATTTTGCCTACCTCAGTTTGACCCTGAATTTTAAGTAGCACAAAGTTTCTCATGTGCTGATTAGTTCAGCAGAATCACATCAATAAAAGAATATAAACAAGCTCCTGTTGGTCACCTCACATGTCTGAATGTATTTCCTCAGCCCCATAAGAACCTAAGGTCCACCATAAGTCATATGTCTGTGGTGCGGGTAAATAATAGGCACTGTCACCTTCTATATCAGTGGATGTTCCATAGAAGAGTCAAAGAAACTGATCAACTGTCATCTTTCAATTAGCTCAGCTCTTAGGATATGAAGGCCTAGCATATATTTCTCTACGTTATCATAAAACCCTACGTGATACAGTGGATCAATCTACACAGCTATACTTATCCCCTTTCCTGATTTCTTCTTTTCATGAAGATTGAACCCCTCACCTCTAATAGATAGTAATATCGAATGGAATAGTGACCACACTATAGTTAAGCTTCCTTCTCTTTCCTTATACAAAAGGGATTAGATAGATGAATGACCTAAAGAATTCTCCCTTCCTATTTAGCATCAATAGTTAACTCATGGATATAGTTGAAAACCAGCTAGAGAGTAATTTCACCAAGGAACATGATTCAAGTTCCTGTATCACTGAGGATCCTAGTTAAAGGCAAATGGGATATCTCGACTTCAAGTGGAAGACCTTGTCACAATTAAAAATCAATGAACTGGGCATAATCCCAGAGAATATAAAAAGAGAAGCAGGTCTCACTGTATTTTTCCTATGTGGTTTCTGGTAAGGCATTTATGAACTGAGCGACAACTTCTTCTCACGTATGAGCTGCAAAGTAATTGAAAGTATATGAATCACTATTTTTATTGAAATAAATCCACTTTGAAGTTCACCAATCATTTCTTACATCAATTATACACAATACACTGATTAGGACTTCTATTCTAGGGTTAAAATTTTTCTCAGTAATTTCTTTTTATAGGAGTTTTTAAAATTCTGACATTGCATTGGAACATAAATAACTTTTAATAAAATTTATATTAATGTGTTCATAAAAGTATGAATTTTTTATGAATATTGTTAATATTTTGTTGGATTTTTATTACTATATATTACAGCTTAAATTCTTCTTGACATACTTTTTACTAAATTTTATAAATTTTCTAATTCAATTTGATTTTATTCTTTTTTTAAAATAATCATTAATTCTGTAAGATTTTTTGAATGGGAATCATGTTTATGAACTATTTTTTCTAAAATATCCCATAAATGCTCAATTAAATTAAGATCTGGTGATTGTGCAGATCAAGAAATATTTGTTAATGAATTATTTTCTAACCATTGTTTAACTATTTTTGCCCAATGAACTGAAGCATTATCATCTTGAAAAATATATTTAAATTATTATCCAATTCATTAATAAATGGTAAAAGATTTTTTTCCAAGACTTCAATATATAAAGATCCTATAATTTTATCAGAAACTTGAATCAAATGTTCAATCTTATTTTTTGTAAAACATCCTCATACCATTATACCTTGATTTCCTGATTTTACTGTTAGAATTAGACAACTTATATCATATTTTTCATATGGATATTACCAAACCCAATGATGTGAGTCATTTTGAAACAATAAAAAGCAAGATTCATCATTCCAGATTATTGTATTCTATTCTAAATTCCAATTTTTTCTGGTATAACACAATTCTAATTTTTTTTTTGTGATTTTCTTCAGATACTAAAAGTTTTCTTTTTTTAGCTCAACTATAAAATTCTTTATCATGTAAAATATGTTGAATAGTATAGGAGCTTATTGAAATTGTCAATAATTGACTAAATTTTTCTTTTATTTCATTTAAAGATTGTTGTCGATCTTCTTTTATGATTTTTACAAGATGTCTAATGTCTCTTTCTATCAATTTAGATAGTATACCAGGCCTAAAAATTACACTAGTTTGTTGATTTGCCTTATATCTTTCAATAATATCATGAATAGTTGTTTTTGGATAATTAAGAATATCTTTAATATTGTGCTCACTGTAACCATCTTTTCATAGGTCAATAATTTCACCACACTTAAAATCGATAAGTTTATGAGTTTAGACATTAATTTTTTTTTATTTTTGAATAAAGGAAGTTTGTGACTACACAGAAAAAATATTTTGATGTATTTTTATGTATTAGATTTCGAGTTATTCATGGATAAAGTTTGGTTCTTAGAATAGTGATCTTCATATGGTCAGATACTTTTGTCAGGTGAGTGTATTTGTTGAAGTATTAGCCTGGACTGCCTAGCAAATCTTTCTTCTATCTGGATTTGTTAAGGATGTCTCAGTTTGCATATTGTAAACTATTCATTCAAGCCCTATGTAAAGAGTTTAGTAGGAGATTTTGATTTACAGTTGTTTTTTCCTTCACTTTTTTGTATCAGGATGGAACCAGTTCCTTGTGTCTACTATAGAAGATTTGCACTACTCTCTATTTCTTAAGTGTTATTGTAGTAATATTGATGAGCTAGTCTAGAAACATGATCTTGTGTTTTCGTAGTGATAAAATGGCTTTTTCATATTCTTTATTTTCTTGTAGTATAGATTTGATTGATAAGATACATTCCTGATAATTGAATATGTTTTTTTATCTCCAACTTTGAAAAGTGACTTGTATACTATTTGCCAGAGCCAGTGTCATAGCTGTCAAGGTTCCTTTTGTCAGCTTGAAAGAGTTGATAGGATTGCTTAAGATATTGCCTGGCTCTCAACATTTGATTTGACTTTGTTTTAATCTAATTATGGTAACAATATCAGGGGCCTTATTATTGTTAAGCTGATAGAAAAGTGTAGGTATGTGACTTTCTAGCTGTATCTCCTAGATACTTTTGAGACCATATATTCCTTTATTGTAAATACAATTGTTTTGGATCATTCCACAGACTAGGGTCTTGTTCTTGAATATTTTTCTAAACATGGCTGTAAGATCATTATATGTTTTCTCACTCAGATATGTATATTGTGTTCTATATTCTATTTTTGAAATCAGGATCTTATTAATAACATATTGGGCATGTTTTTCTGTTAGCTTCCTCTTAGTTATTTTCTGGACTACTGTTCTGACTTTAATTTTATAATATTAATAGTGTGCTAGTTTTTTTGTTTTGATTCTAGCCAGATACCAAAAAATCTAGCCTGGTCCTTTTTATTAATTTTATAGACAATAGTATTTTCAGTTATAACCTAAACAGTCCCAGAGACTTGTGGGTTTTGGTTGATAGTAAGAAGGATTAACTTCTTTATATTAATCTGAGAGTCATTTGCTATATAGAACTTTTTCACTTCTTCTAGGATCTTTTCCAGGTCTTCCTTAGATTTGACAATCCAGGTTATATTATCTACAGTATATAGGTAATTACTACCTGCCTTAAGGAGTTCATCTTCCCTTTAGGTTTACTAAAGTTGAAAGACTATTTTTCTTCTATGGAATAATCCAGGTTGCTGTTGTTTTGGATCTTGCATAAAAGTGAATTGTAGAAGATTCTTCATAATAATGGAGAAATTGTTTCTCCTTGATCTATCCTATTTCCTGCTACTATTGGATTAGATAGTCCATTGGAAAAGATAATACTATAGCTTCTGTCTTTGAAGAGATCTATTATGAGTTTTTTAATGATTGTAAGAATTCAAATTCGATCTATGGCCTTTTTAAGCATATGCAGGGATATTGTATCATATGTCTGTGCAGTATCTTGAAATAGAATCTATAGTTCTTTTTTCTTTTCTCTAGCCTTTTCATAAATGTTGTTCAGCAGATAAATAGGCTCTGCTATACTCTCTCCTTGTAGCCCAGCAAAGTTTGATTTTTTTAATATTTTTTATTGCTTGCAAATAGCTAATGGTTGGTAAAAATCTTGATAAAGCATTTTTGTGCTATTTCTAAAAGAACAATGGGTCTTGTATTGTTCAAATCACATTTTCAAGACTTGAGTTTGGGAATGGAATAGATGTTGCTACTTTTCCATTTCTTAGGTATTCAACCTGTGCTTAAAACTTTATTAAAATGAAGACATAAAGTTTCTTTTTCTTTAATTCCTAAATGTTTAAGCATTTTGTAGCTGATGTATGAGGAGCCAACAGCCTTGTTATTTGGAAGAGATTGCAAAGTAACTTTGAGCTTTTCTACTTTGATTTCTTCTGTTAAAGATGAATATTATGTTGGATCAATCCATTCTTTGGATTGGTATTCTTTTTTTCAGGAGAGGTCTAAATTCTTGAAGTTGGCATTTCTCTTTTTGAACACCCTTTTGTGATATTTTTCAATCTTGTTTCTGATAGTTTGAGGGTTAGTAGCAATGTATTCTTTCCCTTCCTGATTTGTGGTTGGCACCCAATCTAATGTAATTCTTAGTTTTTTATGGTTTAAGACTAAGCCCAGCATCCACTTTTGATTGGATCTAAGATTATTACATCTGTTATTCAGAATCTCCTTGATTTGGTTTCTAATATGAAAACTTTTTTTTTTCTTGCATAGCATTCTGAGGATATGTTCTATCTTGGTGATTTTCCTCAATTGCTCTGAGATTTCTTCTTGTAACTGGGGAGATGCTAGTTCTTCATCAAGAGATTCATAAGTGCCTTGTAGATTCTGAATGGCCTTCTTTATATTTTCCATGTTTTCTGTGGTCTTCATATCCCAGTTAACTTGGATTTTCTTTAGAAGAAAGTGGATCTTATTGGCTTTTCTGTAGTCTTTGAAATCTTTTTTTGGAATTACTGATCCCATCTTAACTTCTTTTCTTCTGCTGGAAGTAAAGTAGACTCTTTTCTTCTTGAGACACTTATATGCACCCTCAATAATTATGGTTTCAAGTTCTTGAGAGCTATTCTCAGTTTCATACCAGGAAATATATGCATCAATTTCTGGAAGCTTGCGTTCTATTCAGAGTTTGAATTTCTCCCATTGTTTTACAGTAAAGTTGCCTGAATCTAATATTTTTTTATCTTTTATTCTATCTTACTCTTGTACCTAGTTTTTGGACAAATTGTTTGTTATCATTCTTATTAATAGCAGGGTATAGTCACTATCCAATAATGTCTTCATTAAAATATTTTTGAACTCATATATGTTGTTTAAGCTAATTTCTGGTGATATCCAGATATAGTCGATTCTGCTATGTATTGAGTTATTTGCCCATATAAAGGTGGTATTCTCTTCTTATTCCCAGTGGTTTTGGATATTTATGTAATTCCAATTTTCTAGAAAGTTAAAGAAACCTATTTTTGCTTTTCTATATCTTGAGGTTGTTTTGTTTATGGATAGTAATCGATCCACTATTGGGTTGACAACTGCATTAAAGTCACCCATGATTATGACTTTGAAGTGATTTCTTTACTTATCTAGAACCTTGTTTTGAAGTAGCTATTGTAGCCATCTACTTTAGCTTTCTCAAATGACAAATATACTTGATAGATACAGAGTTTGCTTTTTGTTGATAGAAAGTTAGCTCCTATTATATGTCCTTCTATTTTTTTGATTGATTCTAGCTTTTTTTCGATATTTTTTCTAATAAGAAACCCTACTCCAGACCCTCTGGATTTTTCATTATTATAGTTGTGAATGAATTTGTGCATTTGCTGTAAGTTAAAAATGAAGTCTGCTATTTCTTTTGTTAGTTTAGTTTTACAAATCTCTATAATATCTATATCGAGATCTTGTATGAGTCTAAATAGTTTTTTTTGCTCGGAATTAGTATTAATACCTCTAACATTATGTGTTCTAATAGTAATAGTATTGTTTAGTATGAAGGTGTCAATAATATAGTTCTTATACAGTATTTGTTCTTTATCTAATTTATTAATAGTATTCTTTTTAATTGTACTGATAAACTCATCTAGTAGTATAATGTATGTTGTATTGGAAAGGATTGTATTAGTTTCTGTTATTGTTTTTATAATCATTCTTTTCTTTCAGGATGAGCTTGATTCTTCTTATAGGTCAAACTCTTTCCTGATGTACCTTGTTTAGATTGATGCTTTTTAGAAGTAATTATTTCATCGCCTTTCTTTTATCTTGTTCTGTTTACCTGTTTTCTTCTCAATTATGTTTATTCTAGTATTTAATTGCTTGAGATTATTCAGGATTTGGCACAGGTGATCTTGATCACTTTCACTTTCTGGATAAGGGTTTTGTAACCTATTATATAAACTTCATCTTCTATTATAGTGATTAATTGGCTCTCTATTACTATAATAATGAAGCATCTAGAAGTGTTTAATATTCCAGCCATATATTTGCTGCCTTGAAAGTTGCGTCTTTTTCCTTTTACTTTTTTTTTCAGGTCTGTCCTTTTCTTAGAGTCACTTTCAGTTTCTAAATTATTCTTAGATATTGTAGGCCAGTTTGTTCTGTTGTTGCTTCTGATATCAATTTGGCCTAGTTGTCTTGAGCACAATTCAATATGCATTGTTTCAAGATGAACTTTCTCTTTGTTATAATTACTACTTTCTGTTTTGATCACTTCTTTGTCATACATTGTGTCCTTTCTAAAGTGCTCTTTAGTACTCTTGCTAAGTTTGTGATCATGTATAGATACATATATATATTATCTCAGGATCTTGTGCAAATCTTCTGCTGCTGCAAAACAGACTACTACATATCTTCTTCTTTCAAAGTGAAAGGGTTTCTTAATATATAATATGCTTTGATTTCTGCATGCTACGTTGTTCTTGCTATAAGACTTGTAAAGGTATTGTGTATACTATATAGTCATAAGAATTGGCTGTTATAGTTTTTGAGAATGGTATCGACTTCATAGTCATTTGATTTATATTGAGTGAAAATTGCTCTGAAGGTATCTACTTTGATATGAATGAACCATCTATTCTTCAAGTCTTGTTAGTTTGGAATAAGTCATACTTTGATTCTTTTTTGAGAGTGAGAGTGGTTATAAATATAAATACTCGAAACCTTTTCATATTTTTATAAGGCAGCCTTGATTTCTTGATGGGTATAACTGCAGTCAAGATCTATCAATATAATAACCACTATCTTGTTTTCTTTTTTTGCTACCTCTTATTTAAAGAATTTCTTTTCTGATAGTGAATATGAAGTTTCCCATTTCTTTACCTATATAGGTATCAAGGTAAAGTTTTCTCATTCTTTCTTGTTAATCTTCTCTATATATTGTAAGGCATCTTCTATTTCCTCAAAAGTGAAAGTTGTCTAGGTATTATCATTGAGAAAGTCTTTTTTGAATGGTAGCATATCTTTAGATAGACTCAAGACACCTTGGAGATAGACTAAATGTTCTTTTTCTGTATTTCCTGATATTCTGGAGGTGAGAATTTCAATCTTGAATTCTCCTTTCTTAATGATATAAAATGGATTTAAACTGGATGGCTTGGATCTGTTTTGTGTATTGTAGGAGATTTGTTCTGCAATGTTTTCCCCTTCAACTCTTTCCTGGATGTTTACCATTTCAAGTTTTTTTTCTAGCTCTTCCTTTATATCTTTATCATCCATTTCAACTTTGATGTTATTTAGAATTTCAATATCAGTTGTTGATTGAACTTCTATCTTCTCATTTGAAGTGGTATTCTTATCTGAAGTTAAATTTCTTACTATAGAGTTTATAAACTTACCCTTGGTCTGAAAAATTTTTGGAGTATGAAGGGGAAGATCATTTGTGAAAGTATCTTGCTCCAAAATATGTTTGACATTTTTTTCAAGAAGAGTGTCATAAGGTCTTTTTTTCTTCCTTGATCTTGTGTTTATAAGTATAGGATATGTGTTTTAAAAACTTTTGCTTTAATGAATATAGTTGGGTCTACATTTAAAATTTTTGCAAGAATACTATCAAGTATTAAGTATTCTGTTGGTTCTAATATCTGATTGGATTTGTCTTGTATGGTAAGAGTGTTGAAGATGATTTGGATAGGCCATATTTCTTTTCTCTGATTATGTTCTTTAGCTATTCTGACTATTGTATCAAGGATATGTAGCTCTCTTTTCTTAGCAATTTGTATAATTCTCCATTCCTTTGTCATATTGATCATATGTAAAGGAGAATAAAATGCTGATTTGTTGTTTTGTTTATCCTTAATTTATTTATTTGTTTATATTTAACAAGATATGTGGGGTTAATTGTTTGTGATCTTGTTTAGTGTCTTGTTTACTCAGATGAGTCATTGATTCTTCTTGTTTAGTTCAGTTTATTTACTGGATTTAATATTGATCTTCTTTATTATAAAAAATAAGTTATTTATACATAGACACTTGATAAACCTTGTTATATTGTTTTGGTGCTAAATTGTTTAACGTGTATATGTTTGTGTAACTTGTTTTGATGTTTAGACAGGTGTGTATGGAATTAAAATACTTTACTGTTTAGTCTTTAGGAGCCTTTAATGTCCTTCTGAGCTTTGTAAACTTTGAGTTTTTCCTAATTTATTGATAGGAACTATTGTTTGTAAAGTTTCTTCTAGTGCCTAGAAAGGCATAAACCAACACTGGCCTGGATAGAAGCTTGGGAAATTGATATTGGGCTCTCCTAAGCTTATTGTGAATCAGCTTGTAGATATGTTTTTTTTCCCTTGTAAAGTAAAGCTAGTGTAATGCTATACTGTCAAAACTTCTTTTAATTGATAGAGTGATCTTTTGAGGAAATGATTAAATATTCTAGTTTGTTATTAAGTCTTGGATTTTTAAGGAATAGAATGTTTTTTAGGCTGGCTTCTCTTTTTCAAGAAAATTATTAAAAAAGGAAATTTTTAAGGAAAAAGGGGATCAGTGGAAAGAGTTTTTTTTTATATCATTTATCTCTTAATCTTTTAATATTGTATATGTTTTTTTTAAGGGCTTGAATTTTTAAAGAACAAATTTTTCTGAAATATTTTTTTTAATTATTAATAATATTATCAAGACAAGTAAAAATAATCAATAGAAATTTGTTTAAATTTCAAAAATTAATGTGTTTTATATCAATCCTTTACCTTTGATAAAGATTTATGCTATTTGAAATTTAGAATTAAATTTAAATAGGCAAAATTCTCTAAAAACTATAAAAATAAAAGCTTTAAGAGAATCAAGATAGTTAAAAAAAAGAAAATAAGTTTTTTTACTATATAAAATCTCTATAAATCTTTTGTTTCAAAAGTTAAAATAACTTTCAAGTACTTTATAATAGGTTTTTTTCTTTTAAGAACTTTTTTACAATTGGTATCAAAGGTATTATTTGATTTTTCTTAATTATTAGAAGTCAAATTTTTGAGTTAAAAAGGTTTGTAAACAATAGGAAAAAAATAGAGATAGCTTTTAAAAAAGTTGTTTTAAGAAAAATATTAAGATTTTATTAATAAAGAAGTAATAAAACTTTTTATTAACATTTTTTTTTGTATATAGTTATAAGATTAGTAAAAAGAGTTTTTATAAAACTTTATTTTTTTTTTTAAACACGCTAGCTTATTCCTGCGCCAACTTTGAAACCTTTATTAATTATTAAGATAGATCCTAGGAACAACCGGGATGAGTAATTCTCCATACTATCTAAGGGTTTACAGATCAACGAATAGTACAAGGGGCATCTATTTACGTCTCACCCAATTAGGATAGGGGAACTATGTGACCGTCTAGTGTAGGATTTCTCTTAATTCTTAACAAAGTCAGAGATACCGAGAGGTATTTTAATCTACCAATTTAATGGAGTACCAATCAGTTTTTAAACTAACCTTATCCAAACAAAGCGACACTCCCTAGAACCGTAGTCCACCGGACGACCTATTGCTATCTCTGTAGAGGGAGGCTAATGTGTCAAGAACTTGCCTAAGATGCCTAGCACCACTGGTATCAGGGGTCTCTTATACAGAATCTTTATGACTCCTGTTAGCATATACATTTTTATAAAGAACCTGTCTTATTTTTGTTAACACCTGTCTTCTTGTAGCAACCCATTTTTGCCTCTTTTGGGGAATCTGTCTTGTATTTTCTTAAACACCAGAACACCTTACTATCCAACTTTGCCACTCAGATAGTAGATCAGTCTTGATCAAGGATGTCATACTACTTAGCCTTGCCTTGTTTGGAACCTGTTTTAATGATCAGCTTGTGCACCGGACTGATTTTCTGTCTTGTTATGGGCATGATAAGTGGTCGATTCCTTGTTATGGCCATGTTGGGGTATTGGATCGTTATCATGGGGTAAATGAGATCTTTGTGTCACCGATGGCTGAATTTCACTTGACCTTTGTGTGATATTAAATTCTGGACCTTGTGATTGTGACCTGGGAGCACTACCACTGTGCTATAGACCCACAGGTTTTATAAAACTTTATTTAAAATGACAAATATTTTTAAATATATATATATATTTTTAAACATTGACTCATTTTTGTATCAGTTCATATATTTTATTAAAATTAAGATATGTTCTAAAAACAATTGTGATGAGTAATTACTCTTACTGTCTAAGGATTTGTAGATCAATGATAGTATAAAAGAACATTTATTTATATTTCATTCAACCAGAATGGGGTAACTATATGATCATCTAATGTAGGACTTTTTCTCAATTTTAACTAAGCTATTGAAATTGAAAAGTCTATGTATATCTTTACTTTCAGTAAAGTGACCCTAGCTATAAACCTATCTCTAAAAGTAGTGTTTCCTAGAACTTTGATCCATTGAATGACTTATTGCTATCCCTTATTAGTAAAACCAATACAGTATATTAAGAACTTGTTTTAGATACTCAGTATCACTGATGTTAAGGTCTTTTATATGGAAAAATCTTATTAGTGCTTGAAAAAAAAAAAGAAATTTTTGGACTTATCCTGTGTCTCAACCTGTCTTGTTACTTGATTGGGATTTGATTTTGTGTGAAAAACATTATACTACTCAGTTTTTTTTCTATTTGAAGCTTGTCTTATATCTTTAGCATCCCATTGAACTGAAACCTGTTTTATTATAGGCAAATTTCTATGAACAATCAAGTTCTTCTTCTTGTATTATAGCTTGACAATCAGTCTATAATCAGATATACACTTTCTTTTATTCAAAAATGTAATGCTATTATGTTTAGTATCTATTTATATCAGCATATTTACTTATAGTAGATTCCAGATTCTTATAAAGCTGATAAAATACATGATATATAGAATGGCCAATAGAAACTTGTTTATCAATCTTGTCCAATATGTTTTGGGCTAACCAATCAAAATAGGTGGAATTTGTGCCACTTAAAATTTCAAGGTCAAGCTAAAGTAAGTAAAATTTCTCAGAAAGCTATAAAATAGAAACTTTTAAAAACTATATAACTAATTAAAAAGAAAAAAATATATCCTTTAACTAGAATAGAACCTCTATTATATCTTGTTTCTTTGCTTCAGAAGAGTAGTAACAAATACTTTACTGGTAATCCTTCTCCCTTTAAGAACTTTCTTGCTATTGATAGTAAAGGTAGGAATAAACTTTGTAGGTTATAAGAATTCAGTTTGTTTAAAGGTGATAGTAAATAAGAAGAAAAGAATAGATATGACTTCTGAAGATAATTTTTAGATTGATTTAAGGAGAGTATCAAGACTTTATTGGTAAAGAAATATAAAACTTTTTGCAAATATCTTTTTTATGCATGGTTAGAGAATCAGAAAAAAGAATTTGATAAATATTTTTAAATATATAAAATATTAAAATTTTAAAATAGTAATAATTTAAAATTACAAATTAAGTAAACAAGTACTTTTTTCTATTCATCTGTGATATAGCAACATTTCAATATATGATGAAAAGAGCCAAACAAGATGGAAAGATTCAAACAACAGCAATATACTAATAGTAGGTCAAACTACAATGTTGAGAAGTTAAGCAAGGGAATGGTAGTCCCTATTGTAGATAAAAAAACATCCACCTCAAACAAGAAACCCAGTAACAACAAAAAACTAAAAACTATCCAAACTCTATCTCCAGCCTAACAAATAGCCACCAGTACTAATAACAATCAAAGAGTCAACAACTAGGTAAGCAAGAATATTGTTTTAGAGAACCATGGGTTCAACCAAGTAATTAATACATTGAGTGAACAAGTCAAACTTGAACAAATTCAAGAAGGAACCTCAATATTACCATATCAAAGGCAACCATAAGTACTCTTTATCCAGCGATCAGAATAGATAACTATAATATTGAAATAGGCTATAACAAAAAACTAGAGAATAACTTAGACACCTGACAGAAAGTTAGTAAGAACAAAGGCAAAGGCAAGGAAATCTACAGATAATCCTTAGGCATTAGATCCAGACCTAGATCTTTTTTTGACTACTAGACAAGATATGATAGAAAACAAATCAAACTGGGCATCAAAGTTGCAAAGCTACTCAGACAAATAATCTATCAAAAAATCATTCACATAACCAAGGCACTTAATTTCCCAAAAGGCCTTATTCTTATTCAACATAAATGTATCAATGAAGAAAATCACATCATTATTATTTTCAGAGATCAACAGGCTACAGATAACATAAGCAATATAATCTTATCTGATATTGACAACAGTAGACTAACTCACATGCAAAAAATAATTAATAAGCTAAATAAGGAAAATAGTATCAGGACTTGGGTCATTCCCCTGAACACTAGACTCATAGATGTGCAACAAACATTCTCTAAATTTAGACAGATTATCAATATCAAGATTAAAGATAGGCCCCTAAAGTCTAATATTATGTTCTATAACCGAAAGTTTTATAATTGAAAAGGATTTATGTCCTCCCCAAACTTTAGATTAGAGGATATAATTATATAACCGAAAAAGATTTATGTTCCCCTCAGACTTTAGGTTAGAGGACATAATTATATAATCAAAAAGGATTTATATCACCTCTAGACTTTAAATTAGAGGACATAATTATATAATCGAAAGTCAAGTTTTTATAATTGATAGTCAATTTATTACTGATCGGCAATTTTTTATAACCAAAAGTCAATTTTTTATAACTGAAAATCAATTTTATAACCGAAAGTCAATTTGATAACCGAAAGTAAGAACATAAGTAATTTGATAACCGAAAGTAAGGACATAAGTAATTTGATAACCGAAAGTAAGGACATAATGTACAAATTTTGACCAAAAGATCTACTTCAAAAAATTCCTGATTAATTATTATACTATATATTTATTTATAGTAATATGAGATTTTATTCATTTTTGTCCTCTTTTTTTTTTAACAAAAAAATTTTTTAAAGATGTCTTCTTCTTCAGGCAAATTTGGTAGACCAAATAGTTCAGTTTGGAACCATATTAAAAAAGGTAAACGAAAAAGTAATGGACATTATCAAGCTACTTGTAATTATTGTAAAAAATTTTGGGAAAATGGAAAACCACAAAAACTTCATCAGCATTTAATAAATAGATGTCCTTCTTGTCCAGAACCTATTATAACTTATTTTTCTAAAATAATTGCTGAAGAAGAAACCAACTCCTCCTCTTCAAATGAAGACACTGATAATAATAAAAGAAAAAGATAGCAAAAATTAGATGATTTTTATAAATCTGAATTTTTGCAACCCAGCTATCAAAAAAAAAATTAATAAAATTTTACTTAAGGCATTTATTATATATAGTATCTCATGATCAACAATTGAAAATTCATATTTTATTGAGTTACTTAAAACTCTTTAACCTGGATATAAAACACTATCAAAAAAACAATTATTATCAATTTTATTAGAAATTGAAATAGTACGAATTAATAGAAATATTGAAAAAATTATTGAACAAAGTAAGAATATAATATTAAGTAAGTAATTTTATTATCTATTGATTTATAATTTTAATTTATTAAGCACTTGATGAATAGACAAGTTTAAATAATCATTCAATTTGGAATTTTATTATTCATATATCAGATTATCATGAATACTTATATAAGCTTGAGAATTTATCTAATCAACATTATATAGGTGAATATATTGCAGAAATTATTAATAATTTTATAGAAAAAATTGGAATTAAAAAAATTATAGCAATAGTATCAAATAATGGTTCAAATATTGTTCTTGTATAAAAAAATATTAATGAAATATATAAAACTTATTTTTAATATTTTTTGTATAGCATGTTTTTTAAATCTTTTATCAAGTGATATTATATCACATTATATTACATTCTTTTGCAAAATGTTTATTATTAAGAGAAGCAATTGATATTAAAAAAATAGAAGGAGGTGAAATTAAAAAATATATAGCAACTTATTGAATTTCAGTTTATGAATCAACTTATTCAGTAGTAAGGTTAAGAATCACTTTTGAATATATAAGTTATATATTATTTAATATTATTATATTTATTGTATTAATTTAATTTTTTATTTTTAAAAATTTTAGAAAATAATGAAAATAAAATCAATAATTTTACTATTAAAAGTATTTTGAAAAAATGGGAATTTTTTAATTTTTTTTTTTTTTTTTTTAAACACTAACTTATCCTTGCGTCAAGGTGAGCGAGATTTATTTTAATAAGCAAGAGACCTAGGGACAACTGGGATAAATAACTACCCATACTGTCTAAGAATTTATAGATCAACGAATAGTACAAAGAGCTACCTATTTACGTCTCACCCAACTAGGATAAAATAGTTACATGACTATCTAGTGTAGGTATCTACTTACAAAAACAAACCACGAAAAAACAGGGAATATGAAAATCACACTATGTTAATTTTCTATTCTACACCTTGACACTCCCTAGAGCGCGACTCTTGGCTGACCCACCGAGCGGCATATTGCTATCCCAAAAAGAGGGAGCTAATGTGCCAAGGATTTACCTGGGGTACCCAGCACCACCAATGTTGAGGACTACCCATGTGAAGCCTAGCGCTTAACCAAAAAATTTTTAAAAAGAAAAAAAAGATTGTGTTCAAGTCGGGTCTTGTCCGGAGGGACGTAATGTTGTCTAACTGGTCATTATAGGTGGTTCCAATGAGCGGATAGGAGTATCTAAACCCTCCATAAAGATACTAACCCTGAGTGTGATGGTTGTGTTCACTGGAGAAGGAATGAGGGAGTCGGGTTGTTGTCTATCCAAGGTAATCCAATCCAGCTTTATTCTTTTCATGTAGTCAATGATATTATAGTTTTCATGTCCTATATCTACCCGTGCGACTGGCATGCAACTTATGGTGGACCCCAGGTTCTTATGGGTACTGAGGAAATGCATTCAGACACGTGAGATGACCAATGGGAGCTTGTTTACTTCTTTTACTGATGTGAGTTCTATCTGTCCAATCACGGCGTAGGAAACTTTGTGCTACTCAAAATTCAGGGTTAAGCTGAGGTAGGCAAAATCCCCCAGAAGAAGTCAAGAATGAGCACTATTAGAAGTAAACATGATAACAAGAGAGTAGGAAAGTTGTCTCTTTTCATCCACAGACACTGTGGTGTTTCTCTACTGTGTGAGATGATGGCATATCAGTTCTTCTTCCTTTCGAAACTTTCTTGCCCTTGATAAGAAAGGTGTTGCTTGACTTTCAAGTCACTAGCAGTCAAGTTTTTGTTCAAAGAGAAGTACTAACAAGAAGGGAGGGAAGTAGTGAAGTTTTTTTCAAGTTGGTTTAAAAAGAGTTTTAAGACTTTATTAACATAGAAGTATAATAACTTCTTGTGAACGTCTTTTTTGTGTGTGGTCAGAGGATCAGTGGAAAGAGTTTTATGGGAATTTTTTAATGATATATTTCATTTGACAAATATTCTTTTACCAATTAAAAAATCAATTCAAAAAGTTGAAAGTTGAAATATCAATTTAGTAGATTGTTATCTTTCTTTTCTAATGGTTGGAGTTGGAATTAATTCAATTTTGGATAAAGATTATTTGATATTTCGAAATTATTGTATTGATTGTTTTAATAAAAGGTAATTATTAATTATTTAATTTATATAATTTTATTTAAATATTAATTTATTTTTTTAATTATTAGATATAAACAATTTAATCAAGATTTATATTTAATAACATTTTTTTATATCCACAATTTAAAGGTATATTTAATAAATTTTTTTAAAAATATTAATAAAAATATTAATTAATTATTTTATTATTAGGTTTATTAATTCGTGATACAAGTTTTACTTTAATTTTAACAAAAATTGAAAAAATTGTTCAAGAATGGGGATATAGTAAAAATAGATGTATTGAATTATTATCACAAATTCGAAAATACAAGCTTCAAAAATATCCTTATAACTTATCATATAACAATAATCATGATACTCCTTTAATTTGATGGAATACGTGTTATGATAGTAAAAATTATCTTCAAAATTTTGCAATCAAAATTTTTTCTATAATTCCAAATTCATCTAGTTATGAAAAAAATTTTTCTACTTTGGGTTGGATAATTGGAAAATGATGACAAAATTTGAATATTAAAAGTCTTGAATCAATAGCAAAAATCCATAGGTATTTAATTTCAAATTCAAAAAATAAATTAAGTTATTTTTAAAATAATTATTCAGATAATAAGATTATAGATCTAGTTACTAATGCTTATAATTTATTGAAAAACGATTTTGAAGAAGAAGAAATTATTGAAATATTGATGAAGTATTAAAAGAAAAAGAAAATATTTCTGATTATAATAATAGACATTATATTCTTAGTATAGAAAAAGTTATTGATTTACATAATGAAATGTTAAAAAGAGAACCTTTTATTATTATAGAAAGAGAAAAAAAGGATGAAAAAAATAATGAGAGTGATGAAGGAGAATTAGAAGATTATAATCCGGTTGATTTGATTAATGATATTATCAATTTAGATTATTAATATAAAATATTTTGGATTTTTTGGAGAGATTTTGAATTTTCGTGTTGTACAATCAGATATTTTAATTTTTGATTAATCATTATGCAACTTATTTTTTATTTTTCCAAACTTTAAATTACGTGATCATTACACAAATATTGTTTACATTTTTTTTTTGAAATTTTGAATTTCGTGATTTATAAATAATAAAAAAATATATAAAGAACTTAAGTTTCATAGGTGGTGATAAGGAGGAGAAGGCTGAAATTATCTTCTAAAAAAAAAAATCAATGGTTTTTTCACCAAGTTCTTTTTTTAAATTTAAAGAGATTTTTTCTTTATAATCAAAGTTTATTAATAATAAAAAAATTTTGAAATTTAAAGAAAAATCAAAAAAAAAATAAAATTTTTCACCAAATTCTATAATAAAAAAATAAAATTTATAATGTAATTAGTAAAAAAATGATATATACTGTATTTCTCCAGGGCTACAGGATTGACATTTCATGTAAATAAAATAAAAAAAATTTAATAAAATAAATCATTTTTAATTATTAAAAAATAAATATTATTAATTTTTGAAAAATATAAGTTTAAAATATAATTTTTAGTATTAATAAAAAATGTTCTATATATGAAATTACATATAGTTTATTAATGTTATTTTAAATATTAACTTATAATTATTAGTAAAAAAATTAAATTTAAATAAAAAATATTAAATAATTTAATTTTAATTTAATTTAATTAAAACATAATTTTAATTTAAAAATATAAAACTATATTATAAATTTATAAAAATAATATAAATTAATTTTATTTTTATTTATTAATAAGTTTTTAAGATATTTAATAAATTAAATAAAGAAAAATAATTTATTTATTAATATTTTAATAATTTTATTTAATATTTTTTTTTAAAAATAAAATTATATAATAATATTATTTTATTAAGTTATACATATTTTTATAATCAAAATATTATGTCCTTATAGCCGAAAGTCAGCCAGACTTATCTTTTCACTTATGTCCCTATCAACTACTTTAGGGACCCATCTTTACTTACTTGTTTATAAACTTCTTTGAATAAAAACTTGAACCTCTAGTAGCCTAAAAAGACTCAAGTACATATTTCCTTTATTAAGGACAAGAAGGTTCTAGGAAGTAAAAGGACTAACAAGTGGAGTGTTACTCTACAGAACCAGAAGTAACAAGAAATAAAGATTTTGTTGGCAAGGGAAGACTCATTATTCACCTTTTCATATACTATTTTATATCCTCTTAAAGTGTTTACTGTTTTTCATGGTTTTCTTGGAAGATTTTGCTTATCTCAGTTTAATCTTGAATTTCTGATAGTGTAATATTATCTGGTATCTGATTGGTTAATATGAAACATATTAGTAATTGAATGTAAACAAGCTTCTATGGGTCACCTCACATGTTCCAATGACATTATTGATAACAGAAAGAGTTAATTGGTATCTTGTGTCTATTTCACTCCTTTAATTGGGTTAATCTACAGATTAAATACCATGAGGCCAATAAGATATAAGCAATAAGTTCCCAAGTGATAAAAAAGCTGCTATTTATTCAAACTGAGATTTTTCTCTTCATTATCCTAGTTAGACAAAGTTCAAGATAAAGGTCTCCTTTTTTTTTTTTTTTTAATTAACCCTCTGTCAGGCTAGTTGCGTGCGCTTTATTAAACAAAAGTAAGCTATACATTTATACAAATATGTGTCGCT
>CAJVPT010000600.1:0-27771 GCA_910592055.1 Acaulospora colombiana | reverse complement strand
GCCGAAGCTTTTGCACAAATGTTTTATCGAGTTCGCGATTGCCCATATCGTATTATTTCTCTCTATAATAGTAAAAAGCCTAGTATTTTTAAAGAACCAAATCGCGATCTTATTCGTGCTGAACTTTCTGCTTTAAGACCTGGCGACTTGCCAACTGCTATAAAAGGACATCGTGAATGGAATAAAATTAATGACTGTTATACACTTGATTCATCTCCAGCCGTAGAGACTTATATTGAGGTCGAATATCAGAGACGCTTATCGGCTAAATACTTTCCTGAAATTCTTTGCAGTCTCATTGCTAGTACTGGAGCAACACTCGAGTTAATTTCAGCAGAAGGTACCAAAGTTGCTAGAAAAGAAGTTTCCAATACTATTAAGAAGATTGAGGAAAAAATCAAAGGCTCTGATGCAGAAGCAATAGTCAATGCACCTGATATCACCCCCTATGAAGCTGAAACTCTTAAGTTAAATCCTGAACGTTCTTTTGCTGATAATATGACTCTGCAACGACATTATTTGTGGAAAATATACGCTTCAGGTGATATTGGAGGTAGAGATGACATTCGAGACTGGGGTATAAATAATGATGATTGGGTTAAGCTTTGTGATATAGATTTCGTAAAAGAATATAATAATCCTGAATCTTTACAATATTTTAGAAGACTGGCATATTTCAGAAGACAAGGTTCTAATGCAACAAATTCTATAGAGAATCTAAAAAATAAAGAAGAAATGCAGTGGGAAGATTCACATGAATCTATGGATCCGTCCTCAGTTGATTTGCATAAATTCTATTCTTCAAAGCAGTGGGAAGCGGTACATAATCTTGTCCAATCGATAAGCTTTAGAGATATAGATGACACGAATATTCTTTCTGGTGACGATGTGGCAAAAGCTTTCGAACAATCACTGGAGAAAATCATTAAAATTCGAGAAGATGCTTTATTATTATTTGGTTTTAAGACCCGAGCCAAAGGAATACCTGATCTCAATGCTACAATAAAGTTCATTAATGCAATACTAGGTAATTGGTGCGGTTATACCATCAAGAGTAGAGAAACTCGTGTGGGTCCAAGAACTAATCGAGTAAGGAAGAAAACTTACTGGATTCATCGTGTGCCAGATAATGGTGCTGGTTTTACAACTCAAGAAAGAATAATGGATATGAAGTCACATGATCCTAATTATTACCCTACAGTTCCAGTTCTTCCACCATATAAACCTGAATCAGTCAATGAAACTCAAGAATTTTTCGATTCAATACCTGCTACTACTGATATAGCCATTTCAAAATCCAATAATGAGGTTTGTGAAAAGAGTTCTTACGATAACATAGTTGAAAAATCCGTAACAAATTTGCCACAATTGTCCTCTATAGTATTGACTCAAGATCAATCAAATAATTCTGAGCAATTCTTAAGCATTACTGAAGTTAAGAAAGAGTTACCTGAATCCTTAATTTCTCTGTCTTCAGAATTCCTTATTAGAAATGAATCTGATATAGAAACCCTTATTCTTCTTTTACAGCAAAAATTCCAAATGTCAAAAGAAAAGTTAGAACAATGGAGAACCAAGATTGCTTTTGAAATGCGGGATAATCAGAATTACTGGAAAAAAGAGCGCGAAAGTATGTGTGAGGTTGAGTTCTTAGAACATAAGCGCAAGTATGAGGCTAAAATGGGCGTCCCTACCACTCCACGTAAAAAAGAGCTGAAAAGTAAATCTTTGGCTCTTATCGAATATATATAGCCTAGCTAAATAGTAATTTCCGGAGCAGAGAGATTGCTACATTCAGCTAGTTATACATTTTGGGTAAGAGGGTTTTTGTCGACTCTTACTGTAAGTGCGGGAAAAAATTCAAATCAAAAATTAATATTTCGATACCTGGATCATATAAAGAGAGTTTTTGGGTCCCGGTGGATGGATCTCTTGCTCAATTCACGTATCTGCCAGATAAAATTTCACGTAAGTGCTAGAGGTATATAGGTAAGATAATTTAATCGATAACCGTTTTTGTGCCGTGGAATTTTGATCGAGGTGCACTTTTCAGTAAATAATACGTATTTATTCAAAAAAAATCATGTATGCGTGACAATTTGTCACGCCGATCACTTTTGCCAAGAAATTTGAGAGACCACGCAGTCCCGGAAAAATGTCAAGAAAAATTGGTGTCTAGTCAAGGTATAGCCACTATATAACCGATGTTTGATCGTTTCCTTGGGAAACAGTTTTTGGTGATTACTAATATTATAAAATTGTACTTTGGACAGATATCAAATAGGTGTAATTTTGACAGAAAATCGGTGTCCGGTCAAGGTATAATTATTATAGAAAGGGTGATTGTACTTTGGACAGATACCAAGTATATATGATTTTAGTAATATAATTCGAAGAAAATCGTTGTCCGGTCAAGGTATAATTACTATAGACATGAAGAGTATATTATTTTAGCTACATAATTCAAAGAAAAATCAGTGTCCAGTCAAGGTATAATTCGAAGAAAATCGGTGTCCGGTCAAGGTATAATTATTATAGAAAGGGCGGTTAAATACAAAGCATACTATTTTAACTACATAATTCGAAGAAAAAATCGGTGTCCGGTCAAGGTATAATTATTACAGATATATATATATAATAAAAAATTATGCTTTGGCCGGACACCAGGTAAGGATAACAATTCGGCACTACGTGCCTCAACCTTGATCGATACTCGAGTACATTATAACAGATAACAATTCGGCACTACGTGCCTCATTCTCGGGCGATATTCGGGTGCAATATGACAGATAACATTCGGCACTACGTGCCTCACCCTTGATCAGTATTCGAGTGAATCATATAAAGATCACGAATACTATTTCGGCACTAGGTGCCTCAAACCTGGCCCTCATAGAGGAATTGGTCAGAAAGCTAAGGCACTACGTGCCAGGTTCGGGCATAGCCCTCACATCGGGCCCACAAATGACGACACATGACTGAATGCATGGTCGGGTATATTTTTTTTACCCATGGCGGAAATCGGTCAGGATTTCCAAACCGGCATTCGATAGTTCACGTATATCCTAGCAACGGAAATTGATCTCAATCGAGAAACCGGCATATGATATGTCGCATGTGTCGTGACATACAAAACACGACACTAATTCGGGTATGGGATATATACCTCCCATGTGTCAAAAAATTTGGATCATGACACCCATTCGGGTGTGGAGTATATATCTCCCACGTGTCACAAAATTTGGATCACGACACCCTGATCTGTGTTATATTTCACAACCCATGACACATACCTGAGTATATTATAGTATAATCTAAGTAGTTAGTAGTTTCCAGGAAACTACTAACTACTTAAAAAGGAAAAAGAAGAAAAATTATTGGAATAAGAAGACAATTCAAGGCTTATCAAAAAAATCAAAAAATAAAAACAACTTCTTCTCAAAAAAGATCTACCTAATTGAAATAGTCTTTTTGTTTTATTTAAACTTTGAAGAAATTTTCTTTTTTACTACCTGTAACATCGAATAAGTCAATTTAACTAATTTTTTATTTAAGTGAGTATCAGATTGGAATATTTCAAAAAAAGTATTTAGACCTCAGCTTTTATTCATTAAAGTTTTGTCACTATTGAAGAAACTTAAATAAGAGATAGAAGTCTGTAATTCATATTACTTATTACTTAATTTTTTGATATTATGAATGTTTTTATTAAGGAACTTGGGTTTCTAGGAATTAATATTTCTAGAATATTTTTTTTAATCACCAATTATATTATTGAAATATATAGGTGTGATCAATAGAAACTTGTTTATATTCCAAAAACTAATATGTTTCATATTAGCCAATTACATTTGATAAGGATTTATGGTACCCAAAATTTAGGATCAAACTGAAACAAGCAAAATTCCCTAGAAAATCATGAAAGTGAAAGCTCTAAGAGGACTAAGATAGTTTAAAAGAAAGAAAATAAACCTTTTAACTGCAACAAACCTCTATAAACCTCTTGCTTCAAAGGTAGAAAGGTCTTCAAGTACTTCACAATCAGTTCTTCTTCCTCTGAGAATTTTCTTGCTGTTGATATCAAAGGTGTTACTTGACTTTTCTTGATTACTAGAAGTCAAGTTTTTGAGTGAAGAGATTTATAATCAAAAGGAGAAGAGTAGAGGTGACTCCTGATATTATACTTCAAGTTATTTTAAGGAAAGTGTTAAGACTTTATTAGAAAGGAAGTACAAAAATTTCTTTTGAACATCTTTTTTGTGTGTGATCAGAGGATCAGTGGAAATAGCTTTTTTTTTTTTTTATTTCTGTATTAAATTGTATCGGTACTATGTATACTTATGTACATATATGAATTTTTCTTAAATTGACGAAGGCTTATATGGTTAGACCAATAAGGATTTAAACAGAATAATCTGCTTTAACATAAATTTTGAGAAAAGTCTTATACGCATATAAAGGAAGGTGATTTTCAACGGAAACATAAAGGGCATGCTATTTGATATGAAAAAGTTCGAACGTCGAAAATTTATCCCGAGTAGATTTTTTGATTTGAAAGGCGAATAGGCATTTTAACATTTCTCTATGCATACGCGTTACTTCACTAGAATATAACGAGATTCTATTTTCATTTCTTCTTGTTAAGAAAAACCGGGTTCAATCTTCTTCTATCCATTTACTCAGCATTTCTTTAAGTTGTAATATCTTTAATGGCTTGTAAGAAAGTCATTCATCCCCGATTCAAGGCATTTTTCTTTGGAACCTTGAATAGCCGAAGCCGTTAATGCAATAATTGGTATTTGTGACATTGAAGATTCCATTGCTCTTATGACCTTTGAGGCGTCAAATCCTGACATCACTGGCTGCAGTAGATAAATTAGTCGTAAAATAATGAAACAATGTAATCGAGTGAGTGGAAGATCGTAACCGCTTACCATCGCACAATCCATCAAGATCAAAGAGATTTTTTCGTGGTGACTGGAATGGGGAGACGAGGATGAACCTTCATTATTTGAGTGAGTGGTGAAATCAGTTATTAAATCTACAGCTTCTTGACCGTTTGTCGCAGAAATTGATTGATATCCGAGTTTTGTGAGTTGATGTTGTAAAACCTTTAAGTTTATGGGATTATCTTCCTACAAATCATAAATTTTAGTTAAACGAGTTTATGCATATTATGATAGGTTAAGAAGAAACCTACCACGCACAATACGCATTTCGACCTTGAAGTAGGACGCGTCCTTGATTTTAACACGTGACCATGATCATCGAGAGTTTTTCCATCCGCAAGAGATATTCTTTTTAAGGAACCAGAAGAATTATCAGGAGTTCTGACTTGATCCACCCTATCTTCTCCATCAATTAACATAGCAGTAACTTCGGTATTATTTGCATTTATACGAGTAGACAAATCTTTTTCTTCGCTTATACGGGTTGAAGGTTGATAATATTCTTCTGATTTAATGATGCTATGAGCATGAAGCTTGTTAGATGTTGAATTAAAGTTTTCAATGTCATGTAGGCAATCTAATATTCGTTTGTGCATAATGGGTTTATATAATGTGGTAATTCGGCCCCCAACTTCCTTCATTATTTCTTCTCCTAAAATACGCCCTTTAGTGGACCAAAAAGCCATTAAGACTATGCGCATATGATCTCCGCATAAGCTTCTTAGTTCATTTGCTGCTTTTCTGATATCATATACATTGTCTTTGTGAATATTAAAGAACGCGAGATCATATAGTTCATTATGTTCTTTCCACGGTTTTGCGGATGTAACACCGTTTTCAATTGTATTAAATGCTCTAACTTGTTTAACATGATCGCTAAGAAATCTGACTAAGGCACTACGAGCTGCATCAACGGGATCAATTACAAGGACACGTTTGGATCGTATAGTCGGAGAAAATGGCAAGTTAAATGACATAGGCTGTAGCGGCTCGAAATTCCAAGTAAACCAGAATCGACTCCCTTTTCCTAATTCACTTGTGGCACCTATCTGACCCCCGTTCATAGTTACCAAATGTTTGCAAATCGAAAGACCCAGCCCTGTACCATCCTGGCGTCTTGTTATTGAGGCATCCGCTTGTGAAAAGCTTTCCCACATATGTTTCATGAATTCTGGATCAATGCTAAAATGGCAGGGTGAACATAAAATCACAATAATAATTTAATGTTTAGAAAATAAGTACATAGATTAATTACCCAATACCGGTGTCAGTTAATTCTACGTATAACGTGCAATTTTCCTTTACGTCATTCTCTCCAGTCACGAATTTATCGGAAGCCATTGAAACCTTGAGAATTATTTCTCCCGTTTCCGTAAATTTTACACTATTACGTAAATGGTTATAAAACGATCTCGGAGTTAGATCAATAACCTTAATGGAAAAAAAATAATAATAAAAGAATGATAATTATCTTACGAATTAGATAGCAAATTCATTAGAACTTGTTGCAGCCTAATTATCAAAAAATATATATACATATATGGATATATGCATATGTTGCATATATTATTTAATCATATTTCGCGGGCATGATATATTTTATAATACGTATACGTATACAGTACCTATCGGGATCTGACTTTATATAGTTTGGCAGAGATTTATATTCATAGCATAAGATCAATTCAAGTTGCTTGGCTCCAGCTCTTTCTCCAATTATGCTAATAGTTTCCTCGACCACATGGAGTAGGGCAAAGTCTTTGTCTACGAGCGAAATTTTTTGAGCTTCAAGTTTTGCTGCGTCAAGAATATTATTAACCACGGAAAGAACAACTTCCGATGTACGTGTCATTATTTGAACCATGTCCTCTTGATCTTTAGTTAGCGGAGTGCCTTCAAATGCTGACAATACCCCTATAATCGCACCTAGCGGTGTTCGAAGTTCTGTTATAAAATTTGGAAGATTAACGAGTAAATAAATGTTTAAACCTTCATCGAAAAAGGGAAATGCGAATGACTACCATGAGAAGTATTGGCTAAAATTTGCCCCTTTGCTTCGTTAGCTGCTCTTGCAGCTTCCATCTGAGCCTCATTTTTTAATTTTTTCTTCCATAAGCATTGCGTGTGTTGCCGCTATGCCAATTTGATTTCCAATTTGTTGCATAAAGACCTTCTCAGAATCCGACCAAGTTTTATCTGGCGGCCTGTTAGAAACGATCCATCCCCACAACGATGATTTAGCTCTGATTGGCACAGCGATAGTAGAAACATAACGGCCAAGTTTATTCGAATAGAAATTCTCTTTTAAGAGATATTCATCATGATCTACAAACGCATCTTGAAGCGTTTTAAGTGATCCTTCCATCTCGGAAGAGTTTCCGATATTATATCTTTGGTATAGTTTCTGAAGGAATTTTTCATTCTTATTAAATGTGTATGGTATGATCCTTCCTGTTGGATTTACTTCATTTGGATCAGAGGATGAGAAAGCCATCACGAGAGCAAGATCTGGGTTCACGGAGTCTGTTTTAACAAGAAATATTCTCTCGCAGGGCATTAATATCATTATTTTCTCGATAGCTATAGTTATGGTTTCCCCTATATCGAATCCAGAGCGAATCTTCTCGCTTATAAAGAATAACAACTCACTAGTATCCGATTGTTGTTTTTGCTGCAGAAAGAGCTTTTGACGAAGATGCGAGAATGTGATATTGACGTTGATTCGAGCAATTAACTCCTTTTCACTGAATGGTTTGACCAAATAGTCATCTGCCCCTTGCTCCAATCCTAGAAAGAGAATACCCTTTTAAGTATATATATTAATATTGAACAAAAGGTAAGATCAAATTTGAACTGTGATATTTTTAACCTTTGACGTTAGCTTCTTCACCCGCTCTTGCGGACAAAAAGATCACGGGAATTAACCGAGTTGCCGTGTTAGATCGAAGTTTCTTTATTAATTCGAAGCCATTCATATTTGGCATCATGACGTCTATTAAAATATATTTGTCGGAAATTCAATATGTACAATCAATCACATCATGCACAACATGATGTTTCTTACCACTTAAAATAAGGTCAGGTAGTTTTGGATGTTTCTTTAATATCTTTAATGCGTCACGACCGTCACAAGCGCTGTGTATTTTAAATTTCTTTTTTAATATCTCACAGAGATAATTTCTTACCAAGATAAATTGATAATAATACTGTAGTTAGAAGCGTAATATAGAATTGATCAGAGATGTGTTGACTATTATAGCAAGCACCTCATGTCCGTATTATCATCGACGATAAGGACGAGATAGAAGTTTTCACAAACATTAGTTGTACCATCATTGCGTATCGAAGGCATGAGAGACGTAAGAGTGTGGTGTACGCTTGAACTTTTCCCATCGGATGTTGAGTCGTTCAAAGTGTCTGGGGCATCCAGGTCCATAGTATCACTATCAGGAGCATTTTTTATCCATTGATGCGATTCCTCAAGATAAAGATCTCGACCATCTAATGGGCACTTGACTAACGGATTTATCTCAAATTCCTCATCCACAAAATAAACCTGATTTTCTGGTAAATGTGTCCAGCCCGTCGGGAGCGATATACGGAAGGCGGTGCCCTTTTTAACTTCCGAGTGTACAGAAATTTCACCGCCATGCCTTATCACCAACTCTTTTACAAGTGCAAGTCCTATTCCGGTACCTTCGTAACTACGTGATTGGTTTGATTCCACGCGATAAAAACGTTGAAATAGATTTGGAATATCCTTTTCTAGAATTCCGACACCTTTTGGCATAACCCCAATGACCAGTCAAACACAAATCGCCGTAGATACTTGTACGTACAAATATATTTACAGTATATTACTATCAGAATACCTGTATCACAAATCTCCAGCATTACCACTTCTCTTCCGTCCTTATCATCCGGGTATAAACGAACTGTAACACTTCCCGTCCACGTGTACTTAAATGCATTTGAACCTAAAATGGTACATGATATGAATTATTTTAATATACAGTACATTCAATTGATGGACACATAATGAAAAAAAAAAAAAATTACTTACATAGGTTAAATAGAATTTTTTCATACATGTCTCTATCGATAAACACTTTATGTTTTAATTTACCATAGAACTCTTCCCGACTCGGAATTTGGATTAAATAGTCTAACTTTAAAGATTTTGCCATGCCCTCGAAACATGAAGTTAACTCGAGGGTGTATTTTACAATGTCGGTCTCCCGAAATTGCGCTTCAAGTTTACCCGATTCGATTCGCGAAAACTGCGGATGTTTTACGAGGAAAACGTAAATGAAAAGGAATTTATCATACTTGTGCAATTACTTCCTTTTTTTTTTTTTTTTTTTTAATATTAACCTGTAGTAAAGTATCAACAAGTTTAAGCAGTCGGCGGGCGTTTCGGTTAATCATTTGTAGCTTTTGCAGAATTGATAATTCTGGGGGACAAACTTCGATCGACTCTTCAAGCGGTGAAAGCATTAACGTCAATGGTGCTGTCGGCGGATTAAAATGATTTTAATTTAGTATCCAAAAGTATTTTTGGAAGCAAATTTCTAAATTCGGGCTCTCACTTCTTAGTTCGTGGCTAATTTTTTGGAGAAACATTATTTTTTGTCGATTCAAATCCGCTAAGATTTCCGCCTGTTTTCTCTCCTCTTCGCGTGATCGACCATTTGTTAGACTCGAACTCACATGACTAACGGCAATCTTGACGCGGAATAAAAAAATTTGATCACTGAATTATGGTAGTTAACGAATACCAATCTCAATGAAATCACGCTAGAATCCAATATGAACATGTAAAAATTCCAAATATTCCCGATCTAAAGCTAGATACGGATTCAAGCCGCAAATTATTATCGCAGACAAGATTGTTTTCCCTGCAAGAGATGTGCGCACCGGCAAAAGGATTGACCTGGTATCATTCTTTAATGTGATAACAAGTTGAGAATTTAATTCTACTACTTGTTTTATTGACCAAGTAGATAATTTAGAATCGTTCGCATTTAGCGTTAATAACGTTCCTTGATCATTAGAAAGCTTCTCTCTCTGACTATCCCCGTCGGCTTGGAGATCCACTATATCTAATGTCTCAGGCAAGAAGTTTGGCAATTTCCTTGTTAATTTTCCTTTAATGAAAGTTAATTCTTCAACTTCTTCGTCTTTCACCGTTTCAAGACCCTCGTCAAATGTTGTGGCTATCAGGCGCGCTTCTTTGCCACATATACCATGGTTTTTATCACAATTCTCAATAATGTAGATAAGTGAAAAAGTGATATCTTCATTAAAATCACGTAACGTGGAAGTCACGAGATGACAAGCACTCTCCATTGTTTTCGCACCTAAGACACTTACTGTAAATACTGTATGCAAATACTGTAAATGTTAAATTACTGTTAATACATACCGGCTGTTCTATTTCCTAATTCACCTAAAGTTTTTAACCTTCTAGCGACCAAAACTCGTTGCGTTGTTTCTTGAACAGCGTTAAATACGCCACCAACAGTTCCGTCCTCTTTGAATATGGGACTTAGAGTGAATGAGAAATAACATTCTTCGGTATGACCATCTCGGTTCATTAATAAAAGAGTATCATCTTGGAATTGACCCTTCCCGTTAGAAAAAACCCTGGTTTTATAAGTTTATTTGTTATTGGCTTCTAAATGACATTTACTTTTTATTTATATTATTGTATGACATAAAAAAGGGAATAAATAAATGCCCACTCTTTAAGCCACACATCTAAAGAATCAAAAATTTCAACCCAAGCTTCTCTCGCAGGAGAACCTAACGCTGGAACAATCCGTCAGATTCATAATTTGCGCGAACTTAATGTAAATACTATTGACCCTTGTCAACCTAATCAATTAACTTTTTAAAAACGAGTACCTGCGGGATGTTTCATTTTTAATATATTCCTATACACTACACAAGTTAAGGGTGATTAAAAGTTACGGTAAATGGAATGAATTCACGAGAATCAAGTTTACTCGCTTTGGTTATATATCAAAGTATATTCTGGTCCATAATATAGTACGATAGGGAATTCAGCATGTAAACATAAGTTCTGTGATAATGAAGGAGTCACTTACGCGTTCTTTAGAATTAAAAACACAAGAGTATACGTTATTGTTTTAACTGAAAACGTACCACCATCGTCCTCAAGTAAGGGCTCCAAGAATCTATAGGGCCCAGGGGAGTTGATGACCAGTCGAATGAATAAACAAGGTCGGATACCGGAATTTCATCGGAATAAGCATTGGATGAGGTCAATTCCGGAATTTCATCCTTCATCAACGCCATTAAGATGGGGACTAGGAATATAGATATGGATTAAAATATAAGTTGAGTTTGAAGAGAATCCGATAACAATATAAACATTTCAATAAGCAGTAAATAAAATAATGTAACTAACTGACTTTCTATTTACGATATTTACGATCAAATCACAATGACGCACGGGCTTTATAGATTTCTAGAATTGCTTTTTGTTTAGAAATAACTCCCTGTTACACTGCGTTAATTACTAATCTAAATAAATTCTCGACACGGATTACGTACTGTATAACTTGTTTCGAAATGAAAATAAAAGAATAATATAGAACACATCGGTTCATGTACAATCGGAAACAACTTATGAATCCGCACTCGGACTTATTACCGTACATACATAAAATCCAACATTTTTTAATATTGACCTAAGATTAATGGACTTGCACCATATTAGATAAGCAAGCACTTCGGAGTGAATGATGTGGCTACGTGACAGCATAAACGATTTACAGTAGTTCCAGACCAATACGTAATTTAAGATAGGATCATCTGACATGCGCCCTGACCAAAGGGGTTGTAACAACCAATACGTATATAGAAGGTTTAATAAAGATTCTTACATTAAGTTCTTACAATTTTTTCTAATAATAAAATTAAAGAAATTTAATCAAATATTTACTAAAAGTACATAAACCTTAAATATTTCGAATGAGATATATCTCAAGGTGACATATAAGAAAAAAAAAAAACTATAAGTCGGACATAACATTTTGACAAATGTTTGATAGAAATACAGTAAAGGAAAAAATAATACTTAATTAAAATACATAAATGGAAGAACAAAGGTTTCGTTGAGAATTACATAATCATACTTAATCTTAATTTTCTAGCCATTTATTCAGCATTTCTTTGAGTTGCAATATTTTTAAAGGTTTCGTAAGGAAATCATTCATCCCTGATTCGAGGCATTTTTCTCGTGAACCTTGAATAGCCGACGCCGTTAGCGCAATGATTGGTATTTGTGATATGGGTGATTTCATTGCTCTTATGGTTTTCGAAGCATCATATCCCGACATTACTGGCTGCAGTATATAAATTAAATTATGTATATAAACCAATAAAAAATGCCGAAGTCATAATAAACGTTTACCATTGCACAATCCATCAAGATCAATGAAATTTTTTCATAATTATTTGAGGGTGAATTGGATGATGTGGATGCGTCTTGATCATCTAGATAGTTAGAAATCTCTGTTACTAAATTTACAGCCTCTTGTCCGTTTGTTGCGGATAATGATTTGTATCCGAGTTTCGTGAGCTGATGTTGAATAACTTTTAAATTTATAGGATTATCCTCCTATGGCATAAATTATTTACCATTAAACAATGTACATATCATGCAATAATGTTTTAAAGAAAACTTACCACGCATAACACACACTTTGATCTTAAAGTAGGACGCGTTCTTGATTTTACTACGTGATTATAATCAATAGTTGTGTTCTCTCCATCCTCGGAAGACATCCTTTTTAGGGATTTTATTTTCAATGACTTATCTAAAGTTATATTTAATTTTTTGTTTCTTGATTCACCATCAATCATCATAGTAGTAGTATCTTCATAATTTTCATTTATCCTTAAACTATCTACGGACAGATCCTTGATATGGGGCAAAGATAGATTGTCATTATCCACTCTTAATTCTATTGACGGTTTAACGATTCTATTAAAATTAAGTTTGTCATGCGTCGAATTAAAAATTTCGCTATTATACAAGCAATCCAATATTCGTTTATGCATTATAGGCTTATGTAACGTGATAATTCGACCTCCAACTTCTCTCACTATTTCTTCCCCTAAAGTACGCCCGCCAGTTGAACAAAAGATCATTAGTGCTATGCATAAGTGATCTCCACATAAGCTTCTTAATTCCTTTAATGCCTTTTTAATATCATCCGGATTATTTTTGCAAATATTAAAAAATATAAGATTATATGTTTCGTCGTGTTGTTCTTTCCAAATTTTTGCGGACGCAACACCCTCTTCAACCGTGTCGAATGCGTCAACTCGTTTAACTCGGCAATCAATAAACTTAACTAAAGTGTTACGAGCTATAGGAACAGGATCGATCACAAGAACGCGTTCAGATCGGGCGGATGGATAGAATGCTAAGTTAGGTTGATTTGTAGGTAACGGCCTAACATTCCAAGTAAACCAAAACCGACTTCCTTTTCCCAGTTCACTCGTGGCTCCTAACTCTCCTCCGTTTATGGTTACCAGATGTTTACAAATTGAAAGACCTAATCCTGTACCATCATGGCATCTCGTTATTGTGGCATCTGCCTGTGAAAAGCTTTCCCATATATGTTTCATAAACTTAGGATCAATACTAAATGGAAAGCGTAAATATCAAATTATAACAACAATTCGATACGTATGCTAAAAACTATAATTTGCACTTAATAATTACCCAACACCAGTATCAGTTAATTCCACATATATTTTGGTGTGATCCTTAATCGCAGATTTATTAGAAGTAGCCATTGAGATCCTAATTACTATTTCCCCAGTTTCGGTGAATTTTATACTTTAAATTAATGATTATAAAAAAATTAATATATATATATAATATAAATTAGTCAAGGGATAATTGCTAAATGAAAACCTACGAATTGGACAGCAAATTTATAAGGACTTGTTGCAACCTAAATATTAAAGAGGATTATTCAATAATATTCGATGAAATGTAATATTCTACATACTATTGATCATACCTATCCGGATCAGAGTTTACATATTTTGGCAGAGAAGTATGATCGTAGCGTAAAATTAATTCAAGTTGTTTAGCTCCTGCCTTTTCTCCAAGTATGTTAATAGTTTCCTCAACCATATGGAGAAGGTCAAAGTCTCTATTTACGAGCGTAACCTTCTGTGCTTCAAGCTTTGCTGCATCAAGAATATTTCCGATCACAGAAAGAACAGCATCCGATGCACGTGTCATTACCCGAACCATCTCTTTCTGATCTTCAGTTAACAGAGTATCTTCAAATGCCGATAATAATCCTATTACCGCCCCTAACGGCGTTCGAAGTTCTGTTGAATAATTTGACATGCGTTAGAGCAAGAAATAATAATGATTATAAAATAAATAAATAAATAAATAAATTATACCATGGGAAGTATTGGCTAGAATTTGTCCTTTTGCTTCGTTAGCTTTTTTTGCGGCTTCCATTTGAGCCTCCTTTTTTAATTTTTCTTCCATAAGCATTGCATATGTAATTGCCAAGCTAATTTGATTTGAAATTTGCTGAATAAAGACCTTCTCTGAATCTAACCAAGTTTCATTTGGCGCTCTGTTAACAACTATCCATCCCCATGCTGATGAGTTTGTTTTAATCGGCATTGCAATGATTGAGACGTATCGGTCAACCACGTTGGAATAAGTATTTTCTATTACAATATACTCATTACTATCTATTAATGCATCCTGGAGCTTTTTAAACGCCTCGCCGCCCGTTTCAGAAATATTATACTTTAAATATAATTTCTGAATATCTTTTTCGATTCCACTTTTATATAATGAATATGACACAATCCTTCCCACTAAATTTTGTTCATTTGGATCGGAGGCCGAGAACGACACTATATGACCTTCACCTGAATCAACTGAATCTACCTTAATGAGAAATATTCTCTCGCAAGGTAATATTCTACCAATTTCCTCACTAGCTATAGATAATGTTTTTTCCACATCCAGTCCAGCGCGGATCTTCTCACTTATTGAGAATAATAACCCTCGAACCTCCGACTGCTGTTTTTGTTGTAGCAAAAGTTGTTGACGAAGATGTGAGAGCTTAATATTGGCTTTTATTCGAACAATCAAATCCCTAACACTAAAAGGTTTGATTAGATAATCATCTGCGCCTTGTTCTAATCCTAAAGAGAAAAAGAACAAGGTAAATAATAATCTCTGTAAATAAAGAAATGTAAAATAATTTATTCGTTGACCTTCTACGCTAGAATCTTCACCCGCTTTGGCAGATAAAAAGATCACAGGAATTAACTGAGTTACCGGATCAGATCTAAGTATCTTTAATAATTCCAATCCGTCCATATTTGGCATCATAACATCTGCGTATTAAAAGTCAAAACTTTTTTGGTTATTATTATAAACAAAAAATATGCGTTTAATACGTTATTTACCACTTAGAATTAAATCAGGTAGCCTTTGAAGGTTCTTCAATATCCTCAAGGCGTCACGGCCGTCAAAAGCGCTGCATACTTTAAATTCCTTTTGTAATAAGCCATGGAGATAATTTCTTATTGTGAATATTGATTATAATAGCTTAGTCGAGATTACAAGGAGGTTTAGTAAATAAAAAGAAATATTAATATACCTCATGTCCGTATTGTCATCGACAACAAGAATGTGATAGGTAGCTTTACGTGCATTCGATATATCGTTATGCAGCGAAGGAAAAATTGTGTGCTGAATGTCTGTCATTTTATTCCTTAACGTTGAATTGTTCGAACTCGCGCAATCTAAGTTTGTAATGCTACCCGCGTGATCATTATTGGATAAATAATTATCGAAAGATTCACCATCGAGATCATTTTGTATCCATTGGTGTGATTCTTCAAGATAGAAATCCCGTCCATCGAATAAACATTTTTCCATTGAATTTATCTCGAATTCATTACCTTCAAAATATACTTGTTTTTCTGGCAAATGTGCACAACCTGTCGGCAGCGATACGCGGAAAGCGGTACCCTTTTTCACTTCCGAATGTACTGATATCTCACCATTATGCCTCATTACAAGCTCTTTTACAAATGCAAGCCCTATGCCAGTACCCTCATAGCTACGAGATTGGCTTGACTCTACTCGATAAAAACGCTGAAATAAATTTTCAATATCTTTTTCCGGAATTCCTACACCTTTAAAATAATTTCGTTAATGTTAATTCAGATACATATAAGTACTCGCTTTGCCATTAAAATACCAGTGTCTGCGATCTCCAATATAACCATTTCCCTTCCATCCTTGCTATCCGAATATAAACTAACTGAAACACTTCCCGTCCAAGTGTGCTTAAATGCATTCGAACCTAGAGTAGCAAATTGCCAATAGTTAATATTAATGATTTGTTGATTACAGTGAGACATCCGAGAAGAACATTACTCACATAAATTAAACACAATTTTTTCATACATATCTCTGTCAATAAATACTTTCTGTTTTAATCTACTATAAAATTCTTCGCGACTCGGAATTTTAATAAAATAGCCTAGCCTTAACGATTCCGCCATGCTTTCAAAACATGAAGCTAACTCGAGAGTATATTTCACGATGTCCGTCTCTCGAAATTGAGCTTCCAATTTGCCCGATTCGATTCGTGAAAACTAGGTTTAAAAAATGAATAGATGAAAGAAAAGCCATGACATTTGTGAAAAATGCTTTTTAAATACTAACCTGTAACAAAGTATTAACAAGCTTAAGTAGTCGACGGGAGTTTCGATTAATCATTTGTAGATTAAAACGAATCGGTGATTCAGGGGGGCAAGCATTGATTGACTCTTCAAGTGGTGAAAGCATTAACGTTAACGGCGCTATCAACCGATCGATCAATAATTTAATTTAATAATAATTTGACGCATACTTAAAATTGGAATTTTGATCCTTACTTCGTAGTTCATGACTAATATTTTGGAAGAACATTATTTTTTGACGATTTAAGTCGGCTAGAATTTCGGCTTGTTTTCTATTCTCTTCGCGTGATTTGCCATGCGTTAAGCCTGAACTCGCATGACCAGCAACGAGCTTTAAGAAGCACATAGGGGATGAATTTAATCAGTCAACGAACACAGATAAATTGCATAAATTTAATACAAACATGTAAAAATTCCAAATATTCTTGATCTAAAGCGCGATTCTGATTTAAGCCACAAATAATTGTAGCAGTTAATGTGGTTTTTCCCGCAAAAGACGTGTGTACCGGTAAAAGAATTGCCTGCGTGTTGTCTTTTAATGTAACGATTAGTTTGGAATTAGATTTTACCACTTGTTCCACGGGCCAAGCAAGAGGTTTTGTGACAGACGAATCTAGGGTTGATTTCAACAATTCTTCCTGATTGTTGGTAACTAAATCATCGTCATTGAGTTGGAGATTTATTATTTCAAAAGTGTCTGGCAGGAAGTCTGGTAGTTCTCTTGTTGATTTTCCTTTAATAAAAACCAATTCTTCAATTCCATCATCGCCTTTTACTACATCAAGGTCATTATCAAAGGTTGTGGCTACAAGGTACGCCTTTTTACAATTTAGATTAAGTTCTTTTTCATTATTCTTAATGATGTATATAAGTGAAAACGTGATGTCTTTATAATAATCTCGTAATGTAGATGTTACGAGGTGGCAAGCACTTTCCATCGTTTTAGCACCTAAGGTTATATGAATTGCGTAAGTATCATAAATAAAGTGTTCAGCCGCATATTAATACAATATATACCGGGCGTTCGATTCCCTAGTTCACTTAGAGCTTTTAACCTTCTATCGGTTAAAACCTGTTGAGTTGTTTCCCGAGCAGCATTAAACACGCCACCAACAGTCCCGTCCTCCTTATATATAGGACTGAGAGTAAATGAAAAATAACACTCTTCCATATAGTTATCTCGGCGCATCAGGACGCAGGTATCATTCTCGTATCGACTCTTTCCGTGATAAACTATTCTAAATTTATATGTCGAATCAATTGACATCTCTAAAATAAATATTTACATAATGAATATATATATTTAAGAGTAGATATATACTCCTCAAGCTTCGGTCCAAAACTGTCGAAAAATTCTTTAAAAACTTCACTTGCAGGAGATCCTAACGCTGAATTACCAGATCCAGAAATGAATGTGAAAAAAATTTTTTTAGCGCTGTTAACATAATCAGCTTGTTAAAATCGCGTCTGAAAGATGATACCTGCAGGATGCTTCATTTTTAATATTGGTCTATATGCTATATGAAACAAAAGTTAAGAATTTTTCATTTGTAATGAGGTGCAATGTATTTTCTTGAAATTAATTAATTACTTTGGTTATATATCATAATATATTTCGGGCCATAAAACATCGTGATGGGAAATACAGCATTTAGACATAAATCCTATTCCACCGTACATAGAAAAGTAATTTGGATTTTAGATCTTTCTTTGGATTTCCACAAAAATTTATAGTCAATAGCTCAGAGCGTACCACAATTGTTTTCAGATAAGGGCTCCAAGAGTCCATAGGACCCAGGGGAGTTGATGACCAGTCGAATGAATATACAAGGTCGGATACTGGAATTTCATCGGAATAGGTATTAGGTGGAGGCAATTCTGTAATTACATCTTTCGTCAACGCCATTAAAGAAGAGGGATAATATAAAGTTACAGTATGACCGAATTTCTATTTACGATATTTATGATCAAACAAAATGACGCTCGAGCACACTTCCATTACATAAGTCTATATATAATTTCTTATTGGACAAGCATAAATAAATTCTGGCCTCAGAAAATAAAAAGACTTGTGTCCTATTAGATAAGCATTCTGTGTGAACAATAAATGTGGAGCGAATGACGTAACGACATTGTGTTACGTGACAGTACCGTTAGTTTAAAAATTGTTAAGAATATACTTTTATTTTTGATTGAGAAATTAAATATACAAACATTGACTTTTTTTTTTTGTAACCATAATCTTCAAACGTGACATTCTACCCCTTTTTCATTGTTTATTTTTTTGACCCCTTAAACACCGTGTTTAAAATTTTTCACAAAAAAAGAAACCCACTCGTACCCAGCTAAACTGATGAAGATAAAGAAAAAATATTGGGTTTGAGTGAGCACCTTAGTACTGAGAAAATGGCACTGAGTATGGGATGCAACCCTATCACAATATGATGGTTTCTTCACAAGTATAGAGACTGGAAAAGTGGAAAATCATTCACAGTCTAAAAGATCACAAATTCTAAAGAAAGAAGAAAAGGAAGCATTTGTGCAAGAAACTATCATAGCATGACAAAATTTTACATAAAATTTTTAAAGACTTAAAACTTAAGTGCAGTTTATTTATTGTCAAAAATATATTTCATAATGTTTAAATCTATTCATAATAGTTGCCAAGAAATCTTATATTTTGGAAAATTGTGCAAAGACATGTTACTGATGTGAGAAATATTAAGAAAATTGGCTATACAATTGGTGATAAATTATTTTCTCTAATAAAATAAGTATAGAAATTGACAAACAATCAAAATAGATATACCGTATATTTAATAATATACAAAAGAAAAATGCAATTTACTGTATATTGTTTAATATTCACTTTCAAAAATAGATACCATTCAGTTATATTTGGAAATGCTTTATAGGATAAGTTAAAGATTATTAGTTTTTTGTGATTATTTCAAAAAAAAAAAAATCAATAAAAAATCAATTTCAAATATTTATTTTTAAATTTTAAAAACTTGGCTTTTATAATTAAAAATATGATATAACAATTAATATAAACAAATCTTTTTTAACAGAATAATGCACTTATTTGTTCTGCAAGAATTATTTCAAATTGGTTCAATATCAAAAAAAATTGAAATAATTAATTAGCCAGCAAACTCAACAGACCTAAACTTAATAAAAAAACATCAGAAAGCTATTAAAAAATAATGTATAAAGATGCAAAATTTTAAAAAACAGTTAGTAATCTAAAAATTGTTTTGACAAAAAAGTGAAAATAATACAATATCTCTATTTTTTATAATATTTTACACTTAATAATATGACAAATCAATTCTATATTATAAGTAGAGAAGGAACTAATCAAATACTAATTAAAAAATTTTTTTAAAAAATATATAAAATAAAATAAAATATAATTCTATAAAATTTTAATTCCAATTTTAAAATTGTATCTTACTTTTTAAGGTGACTAAACCAATGCTACAATATTAAATTTTTATAGTTAATCATAAAAGTAGTCAACATAATTTATTAAGTAATAATATTAATATATCAATATTAATAATATATTTAAAAATATTTTAAAAAATAATTTTTAATTAATCAAGTAATATTATTGCTTTCAATAGCTTAAACTCTTATATCTTATTATAAATTTAAGCATTAATTTTTTTATTATATATATATTTATTTTTATTTATTTTATCATATTTTTTATTTTTTAAACTGAAACTAGTATTATACAATATGTGATATTTTTATTAATAGTAACAATACTGTCATTATATCAATTATATTATTTTTTTTTATATATTCGTATCCAGGTTGATCATAGTTTATTAATTAAGTAAAAACATAAATATACTTTACTTGAACAATATGATACATAATATAGCTAAATATTTATATTAAACCTAACAAACTTATCATAACAATACCAACCTTTAAGTTTGGCTTTGAGAACAATATTTTATTCCATAATGATCTTTGAATAAATACTCCCCTAGTCTATTACTTAATCACTAGCAAGTTGTTATTACTAAATGTTCTATTAAGCTATTGAAATACAAAAAGTTATAAAAGAATGGATTGATAAAAGAAAAAAGGAAATATTTAAAAATATCCAAATGGACTGCAAAAAAAAAAAAAAAGAAAAAAAGAAAATAAAGTTTGTTAACTTTCTCTAAAAACCTATTCCGAAAGACTTTTTTTCAATAAGAAATACTCAATTGAGATATTTTTTCCTTTTTTGACCATCTGAGAAACTTATTTATTCTTGATATTAATTTCCTTTTCATATAATATTTGTAAAAACTTTTTACCTAGTAAAAGCCTTTACTCTTAGAATATACTTAGTTCTAATTTTCTTTAAGCAGAAATTTTTTATTTATTTACAGTAAACATTCAATTTATAATAAACTCCAGATTCTTATATAGCTCAGTAAAAACTGAACCATGTTGTTTCAGTATAATATTTTTCAGTAACTATGCATAATTAAAGTAATTTTATTGATAAATATCTTCTATTATTCAAAACGTCAGATTCCTTAACAATCTTTTTGCCTTGTAATAATGGAAAGTATCATAGTATCAGAGATTCTTATTAATTATAATGTTTTTCAACAACTTCTGGGAAAAGGTATTCTCAACTATAACTAAAGGATTGAAGCTTAGCATGAACTAAAACTATTTAGTTTTATTGCCTGACTAGAATAAGAAAGAGACCTTGACCTTGAACTTTACCTGACCAGAATAATAAGAGAGAAAGACCTCAGCTTGAATAAATAGCAACTTTTTATCACCTGAAAACTTGTTGCTTGTATTATATTGATCTCATAAAATTTAATTTGTAGATTAATCTAATTGGAGGAGCAGGGCAAAAATGGAACACTAATCAACTCTTCCTATTATCAATGATATCATCAAACCACATAAGGTAACTAGTAGAAACTTGTTATATTCAACTACTAATGTGTTTCATATTTATCAATTATATTTTGCAATAAATTGTGTTATCTAAATCGAGGTTAAATAGAAGTAATCAAAATTCTCTAGAAAGCCAAAAAATTTGAATAACTATAAGAAAAAATAAACAGTGAGCAAACACTTTGAAAATATAGGTTAATATTTGTTACTTCCTACTATACAAACCTCTATAGATATTCTTACATATAAAAGACTTAAGTACTACACTATTAGTTTTTCTTCCTTGCAGAACTTTCTTGTCATAAATAGAAAAGGTGTTTTTTGACTTTTCTAGGTCACAGAAAGTCAAGTTTTTGTTTGAGGATGAACATAAATAAGAGGGGGTTTGGGAATATCTCTTGAACTATAACTTCAAGTTGCTTTAAGGATAGTGTTAAGATTTTATTGATAAAGAAATAAAAATTTTTTTGCAAATGTTTTTTTTGTGTGTAAACAGAGGATTAGTATAATGACTTTATTGATTATCAAAAAACTGCCAAACTTCGAGACCATGTCTACTCAGTCACGGTCGAGTTACATACATATCACGTGACACATGTTTTACCCAGATATTCGAAAAAAGAAACATCTGACTTCGTGTATTTATTGTGAGGAAGCGGGATTATATTAAAAATCATTAATATGCGTAGATTGAACGGCCCGACTTTGTATAGGTTTTGCCGGTATTTAAATCATAATAATATTCTTCCTCATCATTGTCAGAAAATCCATAGAATCCTCCTTTATCGTTATCATCTTCGTTATTATTGAAGAAATCTTTATAATTTTCATTATCCCTAGTTGCGTCATCTTCGCTGTTATCGAAGTGATCTTCAAAATCGTATTCATAGTCGGAACCACGATCATTACTCACCTCCTGTAAAGATATCGATGTAATAGCATCCTCACTGTGCGAGACTTCTCCACTTATTTTATCAATGTCAGAGGAATTGCTGGTGGTAGTCATTTCTGTTGATTTCGACTCCTGATCGTGAACAGTGTTCACGGTTTTTGATACTGTCATACCGAAGTTACTTGATCTATAATATACCGGATTTCAATATTAGTAAGTCTTGAAATAGTATCGGCACTGTAAGTAACTTGTTTAACCATATGCCATCCTATTCCATTGACTTTTTCCTGGGTTATAGTATCATATTCCCATCCAAATAGCTTAAGAATTTTTCTTGCTTTACTTGTTATTTTGCGTAAATATTCATCAGAAATGCCCGTGAGGTATGGCTTCATTTCATTATAAATCTGGGTTCTTGCAGTCTTATCCTTAAGATTTTTATTTTCGGATATAAGCTTTATAGATCTATCTTCGTATTTTTCAGAATAGCGACCCCAAGATAAAATTTCTTCCTACTTAGCTTTGATAGATTTGTTTCTCGCTTTACTAGCCTGATACAACAAATGAGCAGGCTCAGCAGGTGCAGAATTTGAAGGCTCACTATTAATAATTTCAATATTTCTCCTATTGAGTTTGCCGAAAATCCTTGTAATAAACCTTGTACAACTTCACTTGGCACGTATGTACTAGCTTCAACTAAATTCCCGATAGATTTTTGAGATATATTTTGTATGGATTCTTTTGGTGAAGTCTTTTCTTGATCGTGAACAGTGTTTACGGTTTTCATATCACATGATAATGGAAGTGTCATCAACTCTTCTAATTCTCCTGAAGTGTTTTGTTTTCCAGAAGACACTTCCTGATCTCGAAGCTTCTTTTCCCTAATTCTCTCCATTATTTCGTTACTAACCTGTTCCTTATATACTGTTTCTACAAAATATAGAGTCTCGGTCGAATCATCATCAGTAACGTCTTGTGGTAAATAGGTTGCAGGAGGTTCAGGCTCTGTTCAAGATTGTGCTAGTTCAGGCATGGGATCGGGAGTAATACTAGAATTTGAAGTATTGTCGGGTATATTAGATACCAGAGTATCATAAGAATTTACTGGATATTGTGAAACATCTTCCATAGAAATACTTTTTTCTTTTCCCTATAGAAAGCCTAGTCTCAAGCTCTTTATTCTTTTGCTCTAGTTCCTCAACTCTAGCATCGCGCTTTGTATTCTCTTCTATAACCTGCTTTAACCTCACGTTCTCAGCCTCGATCTCAGAGTACTTTTTTCTAAGCTCAGAAACATCAGCCAAAAGCTTCAAATTTAATTCTTTTAATGAACCGATTTTAGATTCTGTGTTTACCATTTTTTATTCAAGATGTGGATATATTCAAAAGTTCGTTTAATATACATATAAATATGCTATTTATACTAAAAAATTTCCGGAAAATCAGAAATCAATCATGATCGAGAAGTGATTTATTTACATAAATTGAACAATTTGTAGCTGAAATCTATATAGAGAATACTGTTTGAAGTAATTGAGAATAGGCCAGCTTTATGTTTAAATGTCTTGTTTATCTTGCTGCTTAGTTTGGCATATTCCTTCTCTGATAGACTAAGTCATTAAGTAAATATTCGATCTCTGGAAACAAAACCTGGTTGATAATATATCATGTCTGTTTGTCAGTGATTTTCTTCCAGGTAAGTGTTTGGGTTGTGATGACTACTTTTTCTTTAATAATATACTTCTGCTGGGTTTTCTTTCCATCTTCTATTATTCATATCCCTAGAATTCTTATTGCTTCATTTTGCTGCATCAGCAAGATCTGTATTCTATTGAGCTATATGCTTTCACTTTTTTGTTTTGGGGGCACATTGATATAGATCAAGGATAAGGTAATAGTATAATATTTAAAATAAGAGAATATCAAAAGGTTTTTGACAAAAATTGATAATTATTTAAAGATAATTGTATCTATAAAAAAAAAATAAATGATAAAAATTTCTTTTAAATATATAGAAAACATCAGTAATATTATCACAACTTTTTTCCATTCACCTGTAGTACAATAAATTCAGACAATAAAATACAAAAAGTGTACCTAACATAAAGAGATCCAAGAGATAACAATACACAAACAACAGGCTGAACTATAATATAAATAAGATATTCAAAGGGAAGGCCACTCCTATTATCTATAAAAAGTAATAAACAATAGAAAATAAGTATATAGCAATAGTAAAAAATAGAAATGAAGACAAAAAAGAAACTCTTCATCCTCAAAACTATATTTATCTCTAAACAAGCCTATTTAAATAACATCACTATAGTAATAACTAGCAACATGAGCAATAGTGACAGTAGTAACTCCTGGAATAAACAAGTTGAGCAAAAATAACAATATATATTAGTACCCTTGAGACCAGAGTCATTGAAGAAGGCACTAAATAGCAACAAGAAATAAGAATATATGACTCAAATATTTACATAGAGATTAATAATAATGAACTCTCTAATAGTAGCAATATTTGGTAAATAGTAAACAATAGTAAAAAGAAAGGAAAATAGTTTACAGTTCTGACTTTAAGCCTGAGATCCCAACCAAAGTTCTCTTTAATCCTAGATTTAAATATAGTAGAAACAAAGTTAAATTGGAAATCAAAACACCCTTAATTTTTAGAAAAAACATATATAAGAAAATCATATATCTTATGAAAGTATTAACTCATCTTAAGTTCTCTTACTTATTCAACATGAATAATAAATAGAAGAGAATTATATTATTATTATATTTAGTAATTAACAAGTAGTAGATTATACAAGAAATATCATATTGCCTGATACAGACAATCAAAAATTACTTTACATAGAAAAAACTATTCACAAATTAGATAAGAAAAGGAGTATCAAAGCATAAGATATTCCCTTAAATATTAAGTATATAGATGTTTAATAAATATTCTTCAAATTTAAATAAATTAGCAATATCAAGATAACAATTAGACAGATATAGCAATCTGTAACTATATCTATTAGTTTTTATAATAATTAATAAATATATAGTATTGGCTTGACTGCAAATTATAAAAAAAAAATGAAGCAATCTTAGAAATAATAAGAAAAAAGTAGTAAAATTTATATATCAACTCTTATATATAAATATAGATGCTTAAAACAAATATTTTCAAATTACAGAACTTATTTCAAAAAATAAAATAACTGATTATTTATTGAAAAAATTTGAAATAAAATATTTATTATTCATCTCATATTATTTCCAAATTATTAAATTAGAAAAAATATATTTTTTATATTTTTGTCTTATAATTAACTTAACAGTTTTTTGTTTAAAAAATGCATTACCTTTATGATAAATCTGGGATTATTATAATTGCAATTATTATTTCTAAAAAAATAGACAAAAAATTTTCAATAAAAGTTTATTTTTTTTTTGCAAATAATATCAGTAACAACTGAAAAAGTAATTAAAAAACTTATTTCTACTTATATCAAAATTTCTAAAAAAGTTTTTTATAGTAACAAGATAAAATATTGAAAAAAAACACAATACTCGCAAAGAGCCTCCCTAACAAATATGTTATGAAGGTTAACCAGTACAAGAGACTCAATGATTAGCTACACAGATAAAAGAATAATTACAGGTAGTGACAAGGTCTTCAAACCACTCCTAAAAACCAAACTGGCAAACAAGTACAATTCCTTAATTAGCACAAAATACTATTTATCAACTGGAAAGGAGAAAAAGTAAAAGAAATAAAGAAAAACCAGATTAATATACAATACTAAAAGGATATATAGCTCATAAGTACAAAGCTAGGCAATAAAAATAAATAGGAAATAGATATTACAAAAACTTCAAAATTACATAGGAGACAATTAATAAAACTAGATAAAACTCTTCCATAACTGTAACCTCAATAGCAACAATAACAAGAGAAAAAAAGAAGAGCTCCAAAACAGTAATGATATTAATAACAACAATTTTAGCTATGATAGTAATTCAAAGCAAACATTAGAGACAACAAAACAAGAAGATTTTCAAGGAGAACACTATATACTTTATCCAAGTAAATATTTATTAACCTGAAAGAAGTATTTAGCATCTCAACTAAAGAAACAATTAACTATATTCATAATAATCTAAGACATCTGACAATCCTGAAACATGTATATACAGAGTTCTCTATTGGTACACTAACAATTGTAGCTATTTTTGGCAACTACTGTGGTCAAGGGTAAGTGTCTCTTTATTCATGTTTTGTTTCTTTTGTATATTACTAACTCTTGCCATTATTTACAATGATAGTTATTTTTCTAACACATTTAGTACTATCTTTTTGACATATATTGATAAGCTATTTATACTTTTTTAATTAACAATAGACTATCTACTTTATAATAGGCTATACTAATCCTAAACTTTGCTAAATCTTTTATACTTTATCAGACATATATTGTTTTTTTATTGGTACCTGAGCCTCAATTTATAGTTTTTTACCTTAAGAACTCAATATTTTATACCAGACTTTCAGATTTTTGGATTCTAAACCATTAAATATAAATAACGTTATCTACATGACCCATGACACTACCTTGAGGCCTTAACTATATGTGAAATAGAGATTACCAGCAATGAAAACACTAAATTTAGACTAGTACTACTGATTACTACCCTGGAATAGTATAGTTCATCTCAAGAAAAGTATTCCAAAAATATAATAGACATAGTTTTTTTATAAGAACAACTTCTTTATATATGCATATCCAATAGTTAAAACTCATATAGTTAAGGAGAAGAGAAACTAACACAATGCAACACTTGTCAACATACCACAAGAAACTATTACAAGAAAATTACAAGTAATTATTACCAAACATATTGTTATGGGTCACGTGGGTAATGCAATTTATACGTAATGGTCTAGAATCCAAAAACCTTAAAGTCTGGTATGAAAGATTAAGTGTTGCAAGGTAAGAAACTATAGATAAGGCTCAGGTGCTGATAAGGGAACTATGTGTATCAGAAAAAGTATGAAAAATTTAGCAAAGTTTAGGGTTAGTATAGCTAATTATAAAGTAGATAACCCATTGTTAGTTAGAAAAGTATAAATATCTTACCAATGTATACTAAAAAGATAGAGAAGAATATGTTAGGAAAACAGCCCTCCTTGAGAATAGAGCTGAATGTGTTAGAAAAACAGCCCTC
>CAJVPT010000599.1:0-27793 GCA_910592055.1 Acaulospora colombiana | reverse complement strand
TTGTTTTTAGCTATTCTCCTATTTTGATATGTGTCTTGATCTTGTTTTGATTAGACACATATTGAGTATTCTGTTTTGTCTAGTGTTATTTACCTATTTACACTAACTTGTTGTTGTGTTTACAGACCCCTGACACTTTGTTTATGTTGATCACTTTCTTTGTAGTAGTAGTGATTATTAATCTTACTAAATTTAGACACTCTTGTTGTGCTGTTGTAATAGATCTTTGTTGAACATATTTTGACAACAGCTTTATATACGTGTATATGTTCGCACTACTTTAGTGAGATGTTTTGATATGTGTGGCAATGGGATATGCACGTTAGGCTGTTTAGACCTTGGAGAGCTTTGATATCTTTCTGGGTCTTGAGGGATTTGAGATTTGCTTGATTTATTGAGCAAACCTATTTGCTTTGAGATTCCTTATAGTGTCAAGAAAGGTATTAACCTACATTGGCCTAACTGCAAGCTCTGTGAAGTTGATATTGGCTTCCCTTTTTTGACTGTGAATCAGTTTATATTGGCTTATTTCCTTCTTCTTAAAAAAGAGAAAAAGGTCAAGATTGTTGATATATGTTGTGTTTTTTCAGTGATTATCAGACTAAAACTATATACGAAGTGTTGTTCTATACTAATATGTCTCTTGTATATTGGTGTTGTGAGAGTATATGTCTTGAGTTGTGTATGTTGTCTCTTTCCTTGGGTATATTGCCTAAAAGAATCTAAAGTCTCTCGATTACTATATTAGAAGCTAAATATATAAATTAGTATTTATTTAAATAGTTATATTTTTTTTAATATATCCAAAGATTCTTTGAGTAATCTTTTAGTAGGTGTCGATTCTAGAATATAACTGGGGATCTTAATCACTTTCAGGGTAATTTTGTTTCCATTTCAGCTTGAGATGTTGGTCTTCATTTTTCAGCTTGAACCAGGTATCAGGAGTACTTTTGAACTTTTTGAAAGGCTTTGAAGTATTCTTTTTATCAGAGCTTGAACCTGAAATTATTTGTTGAAACATGTTATATGTTTCTTTTCTTTTATTAGATATTAATAAAAAAGAAAGAACTTTAGAGACCTTATATAATACAAATCTCAAGAAGTTATGTTATATTATGATCATATGAAACTCTTTGTCATCTTTCAAAAATTACTTCATAGCTTTAAAAATGAAATAATATTGAAATTATATTAACAAAATTATGACAACTTATAAATTAAATTTTGATTGGCTAAAATTAATCAGTATTTTATTGATCAATTTTATTTTAATATACATATTATTACTTTGAATATTTATGAAATTTTTTGAAATAAAAAATATTTGAAGTTTTTTATTACTAAAATTAATGAGATTATTTTTGTTTTACAAATTTTCGAAAATTTTGAAAGTTTTTTGAAGAATTTTTTGAAAATTTCTGAAAAATTTTTAATAAATAGAGATCTTCAGAGTTCTCTATCAAAAAAATTTCCTAATAATAATTACATATAAAGACCTGACCATTGACATTGGTATTTAGGAGTTCATTAAAGAATGGAATTATAAAAAAATAAGTCTTGACTGAAGTAATTAAAGACATATTCAAAAAAGATGGAGTAAAAAAAAAACCAAGATAAATTGAACAGTCTTTTGGAACCACTTTAATATATATTACACATTGTACATATCTTTCAAGAATAATAAGGACAAAAGTTTTTTAATAAATCTCACTTATAATAAATTTCCTATATTACAGATACTCAAGAAATGAAAACTAGAAGTTTATAAATCAATCACTTGTATTAGGTATAAAACTTATAAAGAAACAACTGATAACCTGTTCTTATATTTAGCAACAAGCTTTGAAAGGCTAGATATCTGGAAAAAGCAAGTATAAAGTTGGTTTAATATATTACTGATCAAGTGGAGATTAAGGATAAAGATCAAGAAGCTATACATCAAGTAGTTGATATATAGTTTAATAAGATACAACAATAGAAATAAAGTCTTTTTAAAATAATATATGAATATACTGTATGTATAAAAACAAAATAAAAGATATTGAAGACTTTCTTAAATTAAACTATAAGATAAAGTTAATTATCACAAAGAAAGCTATAGGAAAACTGTGTTAATGAATGTGAAAGAATTTTAAGAAAAAGATTTGAAATAAATGTTACAAAGTAATAATTGAATAAGAAAAAACTTTGAACATTGATAAGAGATCTAAACAATACCGATTTCCAAAGAACAAGTTTAAAAATATATAAAATTTAGAAAAAGAGAATAGTTTCCTATTAGATAAAATATTATATGAAAAACAATCCAAAGGTATAAATCTTGAGGAGATTATTGAAAGATGGATAGTAAAAGAGAAAAAGTGGTTAGGTATTTGATCTGCCATTTAAAATTTTGAGTGATTTACAATGATGACCTGTAAGCAATGAACTTGATAGCTAAAGAATAATCTAAGTTATTAAAAGAGCAAATATTATTTCCTAAGTTGCATCTAGAGAAGTTAAACTTTTAAATCAAATGAGCTATAATGTGAAAAACTTTTAAATTGTATAACATTTTTAAAATACACAATAAAAATAAATCATATCAGCTTGATGGTGGATTAAAAAAAAAAAAAAAAAAAAAAAAAAACAATTAGTATATAGTATGAAATAATATTGTAAATTCTTTTTACTGATCCTCTAATTATACACAAAAAAAATGTTCACAAGAAATTTTATATTTCCTTGCTAATAAAGTCTTTATACTTTCATTAAAACAACTTGAAGTTTGTCTTTATTATTTCTCCTACCCTCCCTTATTTGTTTATAAACTTCTTTGAATAAAAACTTAAGTCTCTAGTAACCTGAAAAAACTCAAGTATATATTTTCTTTACTAAAAATAAGAAAGTTCTAGGAAGTAAAAGAACTAACAAGTGAAGTGTTATTTTATAGATACTAGTCGAAAAATATTTATTTGATATAATACCACTCATATAACATTCATCAAAAAAATAAATAATTCAGCATATTAATGATATAAATAAATCATCAATCAATTTTTACTAGATAATTCAGTATATAATTTGGTATAAATAAATCATCAATTAATTTCTACTATATAATTTGGCATAAATAAATCATCAATTAATTTCTACTATATAATTTGGCATTATTTGCCATATTTGCATCATTTTTACTATATATTTCATTAAAATTTTTCTCAAAAAATCATTAAACATTTGCCGAATTTCAATTTTGTCAAAATTCACCCATTTATTAAATTTTAATTATATATTATATTTATGATTTAAAGGAATTATAGCTAAATATTCATGAGAGTCTTATTAATTTGAGGTTCTATATATAAATAGAATAAATCAGTCAAAAATATTATAAATAGGGATTATGCATTTATGTCTAATTGGATAAAATTTAGTATTTCACAATTTAACATTCGTATTATTTTCAGATTCGAAATAAAATCTATTTTCTGTTGAATTAACCAGTTTGTATCATTGAATAAAGGTCAATCGATGTTTAATAACATTATTCAAAAAGTTTACTGAATGTGTAAAGAAGAATTGAACTTGTTCCAAATTTAAATCAACACTTCTATTGTAATTCACAAATTTAGCTAATATAAATGAGTCCTTAATAATTTGAGAGGATATAACAGAATCAAATATTTCACTCATAATTTAACATTTATCATATTGATCTGCTTTATTCCAAATAATTATTGAATTTTCATTATTTTTTATAAATGACTTTCAAAAGTCCATAGTTTCATAAAAAACCTTATAGTATTCAACTAATAGATTTAATATTTCAACAGATACTTCTAAATTTGAATTTTTTGAATGCAAGAGTTCACCTGAAAAATGTTCAGATCCATTAATTATTGTTTCATTAATATTATGTGTTGTTTAAAAATTGATATAATTCATTAGCCAAAAACTGATATAGTTAAGAAATTGAGCTGATATTTGATCAATTATTTAAAATTTTAAGTCTCTGATTATTAGAATAGAACATAGTTAGATTAATAATTTGATGATTATTCATCAATCTTCATATTAATTTGAGTTTAATATTTCAGTAACTATTAGATAATAAACCTAGATTAAAAATTCTACTTCTGAATGTTAAGTTTGTTTAAAAAACCTACCTAATATACCATTCATCCTTTTAAATTAAAAGTATCAAAATGCATATAATGGTCTATAATTATATATGTATTTATATAAATGTAATTAAAGATGAAGATTTAAAGTAATTTTTTTTTCCCTATATTTTTGTTCTATTAGTTTAATCATTGTGACTAATCTTTCGTGAGCCTTATTTAATGAATTTCATCTTAAAATTCAATATACTAAGATTTGACAAATCTTGATAAAATTTATTAAAATTTGGCAATTCACATTTGAAAGATGCTTCCATAGAATAATAGTTGTATATATTGTGAAAAAATTTCTCCACTGATCAGTAATAAAGTTTGAAAATTCCTTACTACTATTTATTTCTCTCAGAATTTAGCCAATATCTGATGGCACTTGAAAAATTTTCATCATTGATTATATTTCATCCTATGTATTATTTGTCAATATTCCTTCTTCAATCTATATTCATTTAATGAGCCATTTATTAATATCTAAGAAAAGATAGTACATAGGATTGATAATTAAATATCAAATTGGATCAAAATAAGATAGGTAATGAAATTCAGACTATTTGACATGATTTTTACTGACAAAATATTTTTATGTTGCATTTGAGCTACAGTGGCTCCATTCAATAGAATCTCATTTATGTATTGTCAAATCTCTCAGAATAAACCATTCTTTATATTCTCTATATCATCAAAATTATAATGATTATTTTTATAATTGACATTCTTCTTACAACAATAACATGATACTAGTGCTGAAATATGTTCACACACTTTTCATGTAGCAAGAATATCACTGAAATTAAAATTAAGACTACCCAAATTATTTTTTTCTTTTCATTTTTGACAGTTGAATTAAGCTTTATTCTTTACCATAATTGTATCAATTCATCAATAATTGGAGAAAAGTAATAGTTATTTGGTGTAAACTTGGTTTATCAAAACCTTATAGTATGCCAAAAATCAACATATTTTCATATTTAAATCATATTTCACATATCAAATTTGCAATAGCTGTATATATAACTCCAATATTATATGCTTTATTATCAAATGGTTAAAACCAGTCAATATTTATCATCAATTTCATATGTGAATCAGTTATCTCTTTGCTAAAAAATAATTATAAGTTTTCATCTTTAAAAGTTTTTCAAATATTACTATCATAGATATTGCATAGAAGTTCATCAATGCTTGATTGATCTACCTAATGTCAAAGATTAGATTCAAAATTCAGATTTTGATACATTTGTGACAATTGATATCAAATAGTAGAATATAAAAAACTTAAATTGGACCAATTAATTATATTTCATTTAATAATTCTGATTGTGTAAACATTGAGAAATTACAAGTTTTTTTTTATTTTATTACTGAATTGAGAAATTCAATTTAAACATACTTCATAATCAATAGTTGATTATTTTTTTGAAAATTAAGAACATTATTCTATCTGTATAATTTATGGCATCTTTGATATGCCACAAAACTAATGAACTAATCTGATAATCCAAGTTTATTGATAATAGTATACAAAGATCCACAAAAGAGCTCAAATTCTTTATCACCAATTTCAATTAGCACCAATTTCATAAATTTTAGCAGTATATATGTTATACTATTTGATAAATTAAATTAAATTCTATAGTTCATAATTCACAACAAAATTCACATAAAATGACTATCCAAAAATTTGCTAGAATTTGATGAAAATTTGTATTTTGATGTCAAATAATTTTCAAATATATTATTTATTTCTTTATTATCATCAACTTCAGATTTATTATTTTTAAAACTTGCATTATTCAATCTCAGATTTTGTTGATTGTTGCTTAATGACATAATTCAACTTAATAAAATATTTCTTATTTGATATCAAAATGTGAATTTTTCATTTGTTGAATGTTCAACTTTTGTTTTTCAATATCTATATAAAAATTTTGTTTATGGATCAACAAGTGATCCATTGCATTTACTACAGTGACAATTAATTTTCACTTTTTTGGATTTTTTCTTAAACTTTTATTAAGTAAAGCTAAAATTATATACTTTCATAACATTTTAAAAATTGGCAAATAGTAACATAAAGTGGCAAAGTTGTGATTGATATATTAAATAACTTCAAATTGTAATATAATACAAGTATAATATGATGAATAATATATAGTATAATATAGTATGTAACTTCAAATTGTAATATAATATAACAAATAATAGTATAATATTGTATACAGCCTTGAATTGTATTAAAACAATACAAATAATTTTATTTAAATATTCCTTTAATTTAATATTTTTTTTTGATATCTAAAATATATAAACAAAAAAAATCAACTGGATACATTTTATATAGATAACAACTGTCCTCACCTTCACAATCTTCATAACCTTCCCTATCATTGCAAACTTCTTTCACATCAATTGCATCAGAAGTGGCAACAATTTGCTCAGTAACACCTGGTGCCAAATCTTCAATCCCTACTATGGCTTCGAATTGCTTAGAAAAAGGCAATCTATTGTATTGCCTAAAATATTAGTATTTAAAGTTGCATAAATATTAATACTGGAAGTTGTACTTGAAACTTGAACCAGTGAGGATATTGAAAAAAGTTAGAATTAAATTATTGTCAAATTATTAAAATTTATCTTTATTAATCAACCAATTTATTTAGAAAATGAAGAATTATGTATATCGGTTGAAAAATTAGAAAAAAAAAATATTAAATTTGTAAAACAATTAGACCTAATGGAATATATTAACCACAAGTTTTCCAAAGAATCAGAATAGTAAAAAAATGAAATAGAAGATTTAAAAAAGGAAATTTATTAGTTTAAATTTGTGGAATCTGAACTGTTTCCTATAGTTGTTATAGAATCCAGAGCAGCTGATATATTAGAATCTGAAAGTTTGCTGAGTTTAGAAAAGCATTGAAAAATACAACCTAGAAGAAGTAATAAAGAAATAAAACTGGTTACCAAAAATGAGCTGAAACTACAAAAAGTAAGAGCAGAAATAAAGGCCTTAATGAAAACCATTCTTGACAAATATAAACTAAAGATAGACAAAGTTTTTTTGAGTAATATGAATAAAAAAAATATTACAAAAGTTGATACCCGAATTAATAAAATCCATGGCTCCACATTTTAATCCCACATGAAAGCAAATAAATGAATGATTAGGTGCTTTATATCCCCATTAAAGAGGAAGATATAAAAAGGTAAAAACTAGAAAACTAGAAGCAGACAATTGTTACTTATATACAAATAACTGATTAAATAAAGTAAGATTAATAATATTTTGTATTTATATTATTTTTAAGTATTAATTTTTAATGAATAATTAAGAAAAGAATATGAAGAATTAAAAGTACACAGTTGCTTATTAAATGAAGGTCAAAGAAAGTTATCAAATATTGGAATAAATTAATTGACATAATTAAAGAAACAAAGATGCATTCATCTGAAGAAAGTGAAACTGATTCAAAAAACCTCACTAAACAAAGAATAAAAGTATATGATTATAGTTAGTGTTTTGAAGAGAAATTTTTTGACAAAATATTTTATACTAAATAATTATAATATTAATTATAATTACTTATAGTTAAAGGATTTGTTGAAATATTTGGATAAATATTTGAAATCAATTCAAGCATTCTAGCTAACTTGTAAATGATATCATGATGATTCATATTTCTATAACATGACTTTACCAGAAGACTTTCTGAATTGGGCTTATAGTTTGGAAGAAATTTTAGAATGTGAACAAGAAAAAGAGACAGGAAAAGGTAAAAAATCAGCAGATAAATCCAAAAGATGAAAAATTATCAAATATAAGGAATCATTAATATATTTAGAGTGTGAGGAACAAACTGGAGAAAGTGCACAAATGGAAGAAATTTGGAGGATGGTTAGGTTAGAAAAAAAAAGCAAAAAATCTTAGAAAACATTCAGCAAGTTAAAACCAATTGGGGCTAGTTTTAAAAGAGTCAGGTTGAGATCTTTAAAGGAAAAAAAAAAGCAAGTGGAAAAGGAGGAAGAGAAAAAAAAGGAGGAAGAGAAAAATAACAAATAATTTAGTCAATTGATTTTATAATTTTTTAATAAATTTCGTGAAATTTGAATTTTTGCTGTAATATTTTTTTTGTCAAAATTTTTTTCACAGTAATTTTTTTTTGCTGAATTTTTTGTCATATTATTAATTTTTTTGCAAATTTTTGTCACAATATCAATTTTTTTTGTTAAATTTTTTTCCACAGTATCAATTTTTTTGCCAAATTTTTGACCACAGTATTAATTTTTTTGCTGAATTTTTGATCATATTATGCAAAAAAATTTTTTGCCACAATATTGTTAGATTTTGTGTCAAATTTTTTTATACAATATGCTAATATTTTTTGTTGATTTTTTGCTAATATTTTTTGTTGATTTTTTGCTAATATTTTTAATGTCAAGTGGCAACAATCATAAATAATTCATCAATCTTTTTATTATTAATTTTTGCCAAATTTGACAATAATTTGATAGCTGAATGACACAATTTCAACCAATACTACAGGTATTAGAGTATTGAAAATGGTCAAGAGACAAAACTAATTAAATGCATAAGTTGTTAAAAAGATTTTATTCAAGAATAGAATTGTATTATGAAGAAAAATATGAAAGAAATATATATGATACTTTATATTAATACAAAAAAAAGTACTAGGAGAGCCCAGATGCTAACAATCACATGTTTCACGATATCTCTAAAAAAAACAATAAAAAAAATAATAGATAGTAATCAAGTATTTATATAGAGTCTATAGGAACTATTTCAGCAGTCCACTTTCTAATATGTTAAGATAGATCATATAAATATAGAAAGTTGGGAAGAAACAATTATTAAAGAAAATGTTAAAGAAAGAATCTATCAAGATCACCTAATAAAGATATTTTAGCATAATCAAAAATCTAAACAAAAGTTAACCTTCTATTCAGATGGGTCACTAATTAATTATAACAATAACAATATAAAGATAAGAATAGTATAGATCAAAATAAGTAATATAGGAAAATAAAGTAGATTTCAAACAATAGTAGATGGTTGGTTCTTATCCATATGTAATTATAGGTTCTTAAAGTATTTAGCATATAAAATTATACAGATCACTTATGTTCTTTTTTGAGGGACAAAATTTATAGCTCTTCACTTTAATAGGGAAAAATTCAGGAAATATTATAAATCAATGATTTAGATAATGGAGAACAATTGTGGATAGTTTTTTTATAGTTATTAATTTAAAAATTTTAATGTTTTCTAGTGAGTGGTATTTGACTTTTGTTCCTACTTCCCTCTTTAGGGACCTATCTTTATCCATATATGTGAAACTAATAGCAATAGTTACAATACTCCTAGTAGTTTCAATAGATAGCTCAATTGAAATCTCTATAAATAATCAAGCTTATATCTCAAAGTAAAAAATAGTTGAGAAAGATAACACAAAAAGAATACATAAAATATGGCTAAAGAATAAAAACTGATTATTATAGGTATAAATAGTAGGTTAGTTAAGAAAAAAAATCTAGATCTAAAGCTTATCAAGATTAAAATATACTCTTGAGACTCCCATAATAATAAAACCGATATTTTAGTCAAAGATACTTTCGAACTTCCAATGATAGAATGAAAAAATCCCATCTATACAAAATCCCTACAGAAATCAAGTGGTAAAACAAAACTTTAGATGATTCCATAAGCAATTTATTAAAAGATAAATAACAAGGCTATAGCATATTAGTAAACATTATAAAATAGAACAGAAAAGAAATGAAGCCATCAAATTCAAGAACAACAAGGCTATACATAGAATATATCTTTCAAAAATTCTAAAAAAAAAAGCTTTTTTATCAAGTTGACGAATAATGAGTTACCAATGCTGAGTAAACTAATAATAAAAAGATCGGATCTATACAAGTAAGTAAAATATACTATATATAATCTTCAAGAGGAAGAATTAATCAATTACTTGCTAGAATGCTCAGCATATAAGAAACAGATAAAGAAGAATGAAATAAAGGTTTTGAAAGAGTTTTGACTAATTTTAGAAGACTTTTACAAGAAAGAAAAAAGAAAGCAAAAAAGAAAAATACTAGATTAATAGTGAATAATAGTAAAGAAATAGGTGAAGTAGACAAGTGAACATTTAGGTTAGTAGAACAGTTCTCAACAATTAGTCAGGATACATTAAGTTTCTTTGCAAGATTAATAAAAAGCAAACTTATCCTTGAGATGGCAAACCTTAAATACCATAGTAAAATAATTGAAAAAGAAGCAAGAAGATAGATCAAGAAGCTACAAAGTATGACTTGTAACCAGTTTCAAAAAAAGATCTAGAATGCAAGATGTAAAAGGATAATAGAATGGGAAAAATAGCAAGAAATCCAAAAGAAGGATAAGATAAAAAGACCCCTAATATTTCAAATGCTAAAATCATATAACTGGAAAAAAAAGCTTCAATACTAGAGAAAGGAAAATTAGAAAACAAAGACCTAAAATATATCTTATTAAGAGGAATTAGATTTGAGATAAGATGGTTAGGTTTTGAGTATTGTTAGAATTGAAAGAGTAATCTGCAGTAGTGACTTGCAGACAATAATATTAGAAATTAGAAGGCTTTTTATCTAAACTTCTAATGGAATAACAAATCACTTTCCAAGTTACACTTAGAGTATTAATTATAAAGACAAGTGGGCTAATTAATATTTTTAGCTTTAGCGATTCATACTATATGTATAGTTTACAAATGTTTAATAAAGTATATATAACTAGTCTGATAGAGGATTAAAAAAAATAATAATAATAAAATAAAAATAAAAAATTGATGAATAATTCAACTAATACAAAACATAAGCAAAGGATTTATTCTAGATTGGTATTATATCATAATCAAAAACCTCTCAGTTGAATAAATATAGTAGCTTACAAAAACCTAGAAAAAAGAGTATTTAAAATAGAAACTGAAATATTCTAAAATGAGATCCAATTGAAATATGTGATATAAATTGTAAATAGTATGAAGTAATAAAAATAATTTGATAACTTGAAAAAAATTGAAACAAATAAGAGAGAGATATAATATAATAGTGAAACACTTTATCTAATACTAATAATTATTAGAAGGCAAGATTATAAAAATACCCTAAATACTCAAAAGAAATAATACAAAATAATAGCTGTATCATAACAAGATATAAAGAAGAAATTCATATAATACCTTATCTCAATAAAAGAATATCTACTAGAAGAATAAAAAAATTGAAAATTTCAAATCATAAAATAATACTTGAGAATATATTTATAAATAAAATTTATAAAGGTCAGGATTTTTTCAAGACTTTTTTTCAAAATAATAAAATAGACTATATGAAATATTGAAACTTAGAAAAAAACCATAATTAGAAAAAATATTGAAGAAAAAATATATCTAAATCAGCCAATAAAAATACTTCAATACAATCTAAGATTCAAAGAAAAGCTAATCTTTTTTTTTTTTTTTTTTAACACACTAGCTCATTCCTACGCCAGCATCGAAACCTTTATTAATTATTAAGATAGATCCTAGGAACAACCGGGATGAGTAATTACCCGTACTGTCTAAGGATTTACAGATCAACGAATAGTACAAGGGGCATCTATTTACATCTCACCCAACCAGGATAGGGGAACTATGTGACCGTCTAGTGTAGGATTTTTCTTAATTCTTAACAAAGTCAGAGATACTGAGAGGTGTTTTAATCTACCAATTTAATGGAGTACCAACTAGTTTTAAATTATGTTTGTATAATCTCGTCCAACCGAAGCGACACTCCCTAGAACTATAGTCCATCGGATGACTTATTGCTATCCTTATAAAGGGAGGCTAATGTGTCAAGAACTTGCCTAAGATGCCTAGCACCACCGGTGTCAGGAGTCTCTTATACAGGATCTTTATGACTCCTGTTAGCGCGTATATTTTTTTTTGTGGGACCTGTCTTGTTTGTTATCACCTGTTCTTATAGCAACCCATCTTTACCTCTTTTTGGGGAACCTGTCTTGTGTTTTTTCTTAAACACCGAAATGCCTTGCTACCCAACTTTACCACTCAGATAAGGGGATCAGTCTTGATTAAGGATGTCGTACCACTTGTCTTGCCTTGTTGAAATCTGTTTTGGTAGTCAGCTTTGCGCACTGGGCTGATCTTCTGTCTTGTTATGGGCATGATAAGTGGTAGATTCCTTGTTATAGCCATGTTGGGGTACCGGATCATCACTATGGGATAGATGAGATCTTTGTGTCACCGATGGCTAAATTTCACTTTGGCCCTTGTGTGATATTGAACTATGGATCTTGTGATTGCGACCTGGGAGCACTACCACTGTGCTATAGATCCACAGGTCAAGAAAAGCTAATCTTTTATTCTGATGAATTACTTATTAATTATAGCAAAAAAGAAATGAAAATGAAAGCTACAGTATATGGATTCAAATAAAAAATAAAGAAAGAAAAAGCAGATTTCGAACAAGAGTCAATAATTGGTTTTCTTCTATAAAAATTGAGTTAACCATACTTCTAGTAGTTTCTATTAATAGTACTATTGTAATTTATATAAATAATCAGGCTTGTATTACTAATGAAAGATAATAAAAAGAAAAAATCTGAAAAAAATACATAAGAAATAGTTAAAGAAAAAAATTGATCTTTATGGATATGAATGATAAAGCTAATTAGAAAAAATACTATAAACTTGAAGCTTATTAAAGTCAAAGCATATTTCAATAATCCTTATAATAAAGAAGCAGATATTCTAATAAAAAAAGTTTTAAAACTCCTATTAATAAAATAGAAGAATCTTAACTTCCACCAATAAAATAGAAAGATCTTAATTCCTGCAAGATTATTATAAAGATTAGATAATAAAACAAGATCTTAAATAATCTAATTAGGTAGTTTATCAAAAATACAAATAACTAAACAATAGTTTATTAGTGAACTCAGTAAAATTGAACAAAGAAAAAATGAAGCTATCAAATTTTAAAATAATAAGTCTACACATGGAATTTAATATGGAAAAAAATAAAAGATAGTCATACATAATATACATTCTTTAAAAAATCTCAACAAAAAAGCTTTTTTATTAAACTGCAATGATAAGTTATCAATGTTATATAAATTGACTATAAGAAGACTCAAACTATATAAGTAAGTAAAGTATATTGAATAGTTAATAGAATAAAACAATAAAAGACTTGTTAGAATATATAGTCTATAAGAATTAATTTCAAGAAGTATAGAATAAAGGAATAAATAAAACTTTTGAAAACTTTAAAAAACTTCTACAAGAAAGAAGAATAGAGATCAAAAAAAAAGTTATAAATTAAATATTGATAATTGAAAAGAATTAGAAGAGTTTAACAAGTGAATTTCTAGACTAGTGAAATAAATATCTATAACTAGTCAATATACTCTAAGTTTTTGTGCTAGTCTTATAAAAAAGATCTTATTCTAAAAATGGCAGATCTAATATATCATAGAAAATATATAGAAAAGGAAGCTAGAAAATGGATAATAAAGATATAAAAAAGAGTCTGCAATTAAGTTTGAAAAAAAATTTGAAATACAAGATATAAAAAAATAATAAAATAAAAACAAACTCAAGAGATTGATAGAAAAAACAAAATAAAAAGACTTCTAATCTCTCCAGATCAAAAAACTATATCTTTAATAAGAAAAAAAATATTATTAAAAAAAGAAAAGTTAAAAGATAAAAGCCTTAAGAAGATTTTTACAAAAGAAATAGAGTATAAAATAAAGTGGTTGTGATTCAAAGTCTAGTTAAAATATTAAAGAATAATCTGTAATAGTGACTTGTAGGCAATGAAGTTACAGTTACAAGGATTTTTAACTAAATTATTAATAAAGTAATAAATTATTCTTGAAGTTATACTTAGAGTTTTGATAAATTTAAAATAGAGACAAATGAATTAGGTAAAGATTTAGCTTTAATGAAACATTTAATAATGTAAAGCATATAAACATTTAATAAAGTATATATATCTAGCTAACAAAGGATTTTTTAAAAAAACCAATATTAGGCTATTATTTATTATATTATATTACAATTTGAAATTATTATTATTATTTTTTTTATAAATCCTAGGTCAGGCTAGGTACGTGTGCTTTATTAAATATTTGTATACTGTACATTTTAAATAATTTGCTAAAGCTAAGACTTTATCTAACTTACTTATCACTGTTTTGTCTTAATATACTAAAACTCTAAGTACAACTTTGGGAGTAATTTATTGCTCCATTAATAGTTCAGGTGAATACCCTTCCAACCTTTAACTTCATTGCCTGTAGATCACCACTGCAAATTACTATTCGTTGTTCTGACCAAGCTTAAAACCCAACCACTTCATTTCATAAATAACACCTTTGAGTAGAATTTCTTTCAGGCTTTGATTTTCTTGAGTTCCTTTCTCTGGTAGAAGATTTTTACTTTTGGAGACTGATGGTTTTAAGCTATATATGCCTGAGGGTCAGTTGATTTTTTCTACTCTGCAGATCCCCTATAAATATTTCCATTCAATTATCTTTTCACATCTTTTGTTTCAAATCTTTTTCCTTATTTGGTTGCATACTCTTCTTTGTATCTTTAACATCCATCTTCTTGCCTTATTACCAATTCTTTTTCCATGGCATTTTAGATCTGCCATTTTTAGAATAAGGTCTCTCCTTACTAGCCCTGTGCAAAAGCTTAGAGTGTCCTAACTAATTTTTGAGGTCTATTCTACCAGTTTAAAGATCCATTTATCTATCTTGACTATTTCTTTTTTGTCATGGATAATCAACCTTGCATGTTTTTCTTCTGCTTCTTTTTTTCTCTCTTGTAAGAACCCTCTGAAGTCTCTAAGGTTCCTATCTTGTCCTTTATTCCATGTTTCCTGTAATTGTTTTTTATATGTTGGACACTCTAGTAAATATTCGAAAGTTTTACTTTGCTGACTACATGCTATACACTTCACTTGTTTGTAAAAGTTAGGCCTTCTAGTTGCCAGCTTGTTTAGAGTTGGTAGCTCATCATTCATTAGCTTTATAAGAAAGCTTTTTTGCTGTAATTGTTTAAAGAAAGTATCCCAGGTATATCCTTCTTTCATTCTTTTCTATACAAGGTCCCAAGTATGATTTTGCTGATCTATAATTTGGTGACTCTATATTTTTTCAGTTTTATTTTGTTGTGTCCACTAGAAGGCAGTTGTTTTATTGTTTACTTTTTTGACAAACTGTCTTATTGAGTTGTTTAGTATCTTTTCTTGCCATCTAATTTCTGTGATGATCTTGTATAAGATCATCTCTTTCCATTTTATTGCTGGAAGTTTCAGAGCTTCTTTGGCTAGGACATCTGTTTCTTCATTGTAGGGATCATTGGAATGTGCCTTAACCTTGATAAGTTGCAGATTTATGGTCTTTTTCTTTACCAATTCTAACATTTGTACTCACAAGAACCAGTTTTTTTCCTTTAACCATCTTTTGTAAGTTTGCTTTGAATCTTCTCTTTCTATTGTTTTCCACTTGGATATACAGGTCTGGCTATCTATATGGATTTCCACATTGCTACCTACTGGAACCACCAGAAGTATTATGACAATTGCTACAAGTTTAGCATGTGTTGAGGAGGGCCAACTGTCTACTCCTGTCTAAAATCTACTTTCTTTATGCATATTTCCTATCTGGATCCATGCTGCTTCCATTTTTATTTCTTCCTTTCCATGATTAATGAGTGATCCATCAGAGTAGAAGATTGGTTTTTTAACATTGGTTCCCAGATTATATTGAAGTATTTCTATTAGGTGATCCTGATATACTCCTTCTATAATATTGTCTCTAATGTTAATCTCTTCCTATCTTTCACTATCTACCTGATTCACTATATTGGTTGAAACTAAGGTTTGAGGATTTGGATCTATATTAGTGACCTTTTCCATTGTCCCTTCTAGTGATATCTTGGAGCAGGGAATTGTTAGTTTTTGAACTCTTCTGGTTGATTTTCTTGTATTGAGATATGAAACTTCATAAATATCTTTTATATCTTTCTCTAATATATATTTCCCTTCTTGTTTTGTACCCGCTGGGTATCCTGGGCACCTTGTTAATATCGATATTTAAGTATTATCATTACTACAGCAGTTGAAGTGTTCAACATTGACTTTATGTCCTACTTTTATCTGCTATAGTTTTTCTTAGATTATGTGATGCCTAGCTTTCTTTGTAATTATCTATAGTTTTTGTTATTTGTCCGATCTGAATTAATTGCAACATATTCTGATTCCCACTTTGTCCAATCTCTTTTTCATGTACTCATGAGTTGACCTATCTTATTACTTGAAAGTGTTTTGATTAAAGCTTGGAATCATTCAAAAATTGGATCTTTACTGATATTCTGTAGTAGTTGGAGCATTTGCCAATCCCTAATTTCTTTAGTAGTTTGATTGATTAGCTGGTCTATGTACAGTAGTTTATTGTTTCTTAATAATAGTATGGCTTTTCTATATTCTTTTACTGTAAGGTGCTTCTTAATTAAACTATTTTCCTTGCTCCATTTGAAGATTTCTTGCTATTTCCAACTGTGAAAGCTTATTTCTATATCTTTAGCCAACTTCATTACTTGGAACATGAAGTATTCTTTATGTAATAAATGATTCAGAGAGTTACATGTTAATAGATTAAGTGGTTCCCAATTTTTTATCCATGCTTGTTTGAGTTGGATAATTGTTATAATTCCTGCAAGACCAGGATTATTTGATCTATTATACAATCCTGTTATTTGACTTTCTCATTAGAGCATCCAGATGCTTTTCAGGTTGTGAATCTTTGGATGATATATTATACTATTAGATATAGATCTACATATGATACTCTTGTTTTTGAAGAGCTTTCTATATATTGCCATTAGAGTATTACATATTTTTTAGGGTAGTATACTATGCTGTATCCTGAACTCTATCCTTGGAATTAATACCCTGTTTAGAATATACAAGGTTTGTTTATTTATTAATTTCTTGTTTTTAAGAGTTCTGATTACCATGTTGATCTCTTTTAGCACCCTCTCTTTGAGTTCAACTGCAGTTTTTTGATTGCCAGTTCAGATTCCTAGAAATTTTATATGTTCTACCTTGCTAAGCTCCTCTATCACTTCTTTTTCTATACCAGCCTGAACTTCTTCTGAATAGCAATTAGAATTATTAATAGTAATTAGGACTGATTTATTACTATTTATTTGAAAATCATTGACTTTATAGAATACTCTTGCAGTTTTGAGAATTTCTTCTATATTCTTTTTGGATCTTGTTATTCAAGTCTTATCATCTATAAAGGTTATGGCCGTGTGTCTTAATTCTAGTCTTCTTGTGATTTGTTTTTTGAGATCTGGATTCCAGGTGACTGACATCTTGTATTCTCTTTCTTTGTTATTCTGAATCTTGCAGAGTAAAGGATCATAGAATATTTACTATAGCAGTGATGAGATGGTTTTCCCTTGATCAATGCTATCCCTTGCTTTTATGGATTCTGTAAGGTCATTTTCAAAGATGACTTGAAATTCTCTATCTTGAAATAGGCTCAACATGATCTTGATAAAACCCTTTGATATTCTGATTCTTTTCATTGTTTTGACTAACATATCCAGACTAATTGTATCATAGGCTTTAACAGTATCTTGGAAAAGTATCCACAGTTTCTTTTTATTTTCTCTTGCATTTTCACAGATGTTGTTGAAAATTTGGATTGATTCTGATGTACTTTTTTCAGGAAGACCTGTGAAGTTGGGACCTTTGAGAATGTTATTGACTTTACAGATATTTCCCATTCTATTAGTAAGAATTTTTGTAAAACACTTTTTTGTGACTTCTAACAGGACTATTGATCTTATGTTTATTAGTTTACATTTCCATGGTTTTAATTTGACTATGGGATATATAGGACTTGGTTTCTAACAAGTGGAAGTTACCTTTCATCTCAAGAAATTATTTAATATAACATTCTTTTCAAGATTTCCTTTCTCTCTTGACTTAGTTTCTTAAGCATTTTATAGTTAATTTGTGACTGTTCTGGTACTTTGTTGTTTAAAAGTGTTCAAAGTATTTTACCTAATTCCACATGTGAGATTGGCTCGAGAAGATCTTTATACCATAGTTCCTTGATATTATCTTTGGGTCTATACTTCCTTTTCCAGTCTATATTACAATTTGAAATTATATATTATATTATACAATATAATATTTATTATATTATACTTATATTATATTATAATTCAAAGCTATTTAATATATCAATTACAACTTTGTCACTTTATATTATTATTTATAAATTTTCAAAAATATCAAGAAAGCATTCAATTTTAGTTTTACTTAATGAAAGTTTTAAAAAAAAATCTAAAAAAGTGAAAATTACTTGTGACTGTAATAAATGCAATAAATTATTTGTTGACCCATAAACAGAATTTTTCTATAAATATCAAAAAACAAAAAGTAAAAATTCGATAAATGAAAAATTTACATTTCAATATAGAATAAGAAATATTTTATCAAGTTAAATTATATTGTTAAGCAACCATTAACAAAATCTGAGATTGAATAATACAAGTTTTGAAAATAACAAATCTGAAGTTAATGATAACAAAGAATAAATAATATATATAAAATTTATTTAACTTCAAAATAAATTTTTCATATAGTCAGACATTATATAAATACTTCTATAGTATCAATATAAACATTACATATGGAACAGAAGTCAGTTTAATAATTAGAAAATATCTCAAAAAAAAAAAGTAGCATCAGTAGAAGAAATGAAAAAATATAAATACAGTCAACTTATTAATAAAAAGGAAACAAAATCTATATTATACAAGTATATATCTCATCAAACAAACAAAGAAGCAAAAAAGTACAAGAAAAAGTAAAAAGTCTTATTAAGAATAAATATAGGCAAGGCTTTTATATAATATTAATAGGAAATTTCAATACAACATACAATCCAGTATAAGATAGAATATTATCTTTCAAAGTAAATTTCAAACTATCATGGCATTCAGAAATCCTTCTATTTAACTTTTTTGATGAATTGAATTTCTTAAACATACAAGCAGTATAGAAAGACAAAAATAAAACTTCAACAAAATGGAATGCAATGAGTAGTAACTGAATTAACTATATATGGATATTACAAGGTCTAACAAGATATCCAATCCTACAATTCAACAATCAGAGTATAAAGAAAGTTACAAATAGTGATAATACAATGTTAATAATAACATTATATAATACAAATTTTTTTACCAGAAACATGTTAAACAAATTGTCTATCAAAAGAGAGAAAAGAATAGATATAAAAGGAACAATAACAGATCAATGGCAGGCATTTGATAACAGTTAAAACTATAAATTTAAAACAATATTAGATCCTCTATTATAAGAAGGATCAGAAGAAAATACAAGGGAAGTTTAAGTAAACAAAATATGGAAGACATTTAAAAAGTTGGTTAGCAAGGCAGCCTTTAACAAGCTTGCAACCAAAAACATATTGATCTCAAGAAATAAACACTATAGATATAGTCTAGAGTTTATCAAATTCAGAAGAATATTTCAATTAATAATACTTTTCAAAAAAGCAGAGTCTTCTAATAACTCAGACAAGTTACAGATTTTTAGTGCAGTTATAGAAAAATATAATAGAATGCACAGTTTCAATTACCAGATTGAAAACTATTATATTCAATATAGTATCTCAAATATCTCATAGATACTATTAAAAAAGAATATACAGTACAAGATAAATAGAAGGTCTTAAATTTATTTGCCAGAATTTTGAAGCAAGAAAGGCTAGAGATACAATTAAAATAGCCTTAGAATAAAGATATGATAACCTGCAAAATAACCAAAGAAAAATGATAAACTCACTAATAGAAAAAGAGTATATTAAAATAGATTTGAATAGGATCAAAGTTAAAAAAGAAAGATTTGAATATATCATGATCAAAAAGAGTAAAATTGAGAAAGAAATTAGAAGATACCATCAAAAAACCTTTAGAAAGTAAGAAACCAACTTTAATAATCTTACTAATAACTAATTATAGATCTCTAATGTATTTGATATATAAAATTTTACAGATTACTTATGTTCCTTTTTGAGAGACAAAATTCATAGCTCTTTAATTTAATAGAAACAAAAGTCAAAAAATACTATAAATCAATTATTTGAATAATAGAGAACAATTGTGAATAGTTTTTTTATAGTTATTAATTTAAAATTTTAATATTTCTTAGTGAGGAATATTTGACTTTTGTTTCTGCCTTCTTCTTTAGGAACATATCTTTACTAATAATTGGAAAGAAGAATACAATTTTAAGAACTATATCAAGGCATAGTGATACAAAGATCTTTTAGATCCTATTTCACAAGAAGAATTGAGTAAAACACTCTGAACACTTTTCAATAAAAAAGCCTCAGAAAAATTGCAAATTAGTTATAAAATATTAAAAAGGCCAAGTTAAGATGGAAAAAAATATTTAAAAATAATGTTAAACATTTTTTTAAAATGGTAAACAATACCTATCAGTTAAAAATAAAGTCATATTTATCCAATAGTAAAATCAAAGCTATGGAAATATGATTTTTAAATATAAGACCTATTGTATTATTAGAAGTCACAAGAAAATGTTTCACTAAAATTCTAATAAATAGATTAGAAAATATCTGCAAGTTTAACAATATTCTGAGAAATCCTAACTTTACAGGGCTACTAGAATAGAGTATTGCAGAACAGATTCAGATTCCCAATAATATTTGTGAAAATGCAAAAAAAAACAAAAAGGAATTGTGAATATTCTTTCAAAATATAGTTAAGATCTACAATACAATCAGCTTGGACATGTTAACAAGAGCTATGAAAAAGATTAAACTTCCAAAAAGATTCATTAAGATTATAATAGGCCTATTTCAAGATAGAGAATTTAGAATTATAATTAAAAATGGGCTTATAAGATCAATAATAGTTGAAGATGTGATTGATCAAAGAGAAACTATTTTATTTCTAATGTGAAGAATTTTTTATGATTCTTTGTTATATAAAATTCAAAATGATGAAATAAAAGAATATGAAAAATTGGTTACCTAGGATCCAAGTTTAAAAAGAAAAGGAGTTAACAAAAAATTGAAATCTAAATATGTAGCTATCACTTTTATGAATAACATTACATGAATAACAAGATTCAAAAAAGATATGAAAAAGATTCTAAAAAAAGCATGAATCTTTTATAAAGCCAATAACTTCCAAATTAATAGTAACAATTAGTACTAGTTATTATTAATAATCCTAATCACTATTCTGAAGAAGTTAAAGTAGGAATCAATAGCAAAACAATTAGAGAACTAGATAGAACTGAACATATAAGATTTCTGGAAATCTAGACTGGTAATTAAAAAACAGTAGTTGAACTAAAAAAATAAATACTTAGAGAGATTAACATAATTATATGAGTCCTTAAGAATAAAAGAGTGACTGACAAATAAATACTCTATATTTTAAATAAGGTTTTAATATCAAGGATAGAGTTTCATATGCAATATATCATACTATTTTAGAAAATATGTAGCACTTTAATCATAACTAAAGATAAGTTTTTAAAATAGTTGATAGAGATATAAGTTAGGTTAACTTTCAACTATATATTTTTTTTTTTTTAACCTGCAGTCAGAAATTGATGTTAACTTTCAACTATAAAGATATAATATTTCGATTATAAAAATACATATACTAAATAAAATAATAATATTATTATATAATTTTATTTTTTTAAAAAAAATAATAAATAAAATTATTAAAATATTAATAAATAAATTATTTTTATTTAATTAATTTATTAAATATCTTAAAAACTTATTAATAAATAAAAATAAAATTAGTTTATATTATTTTTATTAATTTATAATATATTTTTATATTTTTTTAAATTAAAATTAAGTTTTAATTAAATTAAATTAAAATTAAATTATTTATTATTTTTTATTAAATTTAATTTTTTTTAATAATAGTTATAAGTTAATATTTAAAATAATATTAATAAACTATATATAATTTTATATATAGAACATTATTTATTAATACTAAAAAATATAATTTAAACTTAGATTTTTCAAAAATTTATAATATTTATTTTTTAATTATTAAAATTAATTTATTTTATTAATTTTATTTTATATTACACAAAATGTCAATCCCATAGCTCTGGAGAAATACATGTTATTTTTTTAATAATTATATTATAAATTTTATTTTTTTATTATAGAATTTGGTGGGAAATTTTTTTTTTTTTTAATTATTCTTTAAATTTTAAAAAAATTTTATTATTAACAAACTTTGATTATAAAGAAAAATCTCTTTGAATTTAAAAAAAGAACTTAGTAAAAAAACTATCAATTTCTTTTTTAAGATATAATTTTACTTTTTTCATTTATAAAACTTTGATTCTTTTTATATTTTTTTTATTATTTATAAATCATGAAATTCAAAATTTTAAAAAAAAATATAAACAAGATTTATGTAATAATCACATAATTTAAAGTTTTAAAAAACAAAAATAAGTTATATAATAATCAATCAAAATTTAAAATATCTGATTGTATAATGCAAAAATTAAAAATCTCTTCAAAAAATCTAAAATATTTCAATATTAATAATCTAAATTAATAATATTATCAATTAAATCAATCAGATTATAATTTTCTAATCCTTCTTTAACACTTTTATTATTTTTTTTATTTATTTTTTCTTTTTCTATAATAATAAAAGGTTTTCTTTTTAATATTTCATTATATAAATCAATAATTTCTTCTATACTAAGAATATAATGACTATTATTGTAATTAGAAATATTTTTATTTTCTTTTAATACTTCTTCAATATTTTCAATAATTTTTTCTTTTTCAAAACATTTTTCAATAAATTATAAGTATTAGTAGCTCAATCTATAATCTTATTATTTGAATAATTATTTTTAAAATAACTCAATTCTTTTTTTGAATTTGAAATTAAATACCTATGAATTTTTGTTATTGATTCAAGACTTTCAATATTCAAATTTTGTTATCATTTTCCAATTATTCAATCAAAAGTAGAAATTTTTTTTTCATAACTAGATAAATTTGAAATTAAAAAAAAAATTTTAATTGCAAAATTTTGAAAATAATTTTTATTATTATAACACGTATTTCATCAAATTAAAGGATTATTATGATTATTGTCATATAATAAATTATAAGGATGTTTTTAAAACTTGTATCTTTAAATTTGTGATAATAATTCAATACATCTATTTTTATTATATTCCTATTCTTGAATAATTTTTCCAATTTTTGTCAAAATTAAAATAAAACTTGTATCACAAATTAATGCACCTAATAATAAAATAAATAATTAATATTTTTATTAATATTTATAAAAAAAATTATTAAATATATTTTTTAATTGTGAATGTAAAAAAAATACTGTTAAATATAAATCTTGATTAAATTGTTTATATTTAATAATTAAAAAAAAAATAAATTAATATTTAAATAAAATTATATAAATTAAATAATTAATAATTATCTTTTATTAAAACAATCAATATAATAATTTCAAAATATTAAATAATCTTTATTCAAAATTAAATTAATTTCAACTCTAATCATTAGAAGAAAAAGATAACAATTTGCTAAATTGATATTTCGATTTTTAACTTTTTAATTGATAAAAGAATATTTGTCAAATGAAATATATCATCAAAAAATCCCAATTTTTTCAAAATACTTTTGATCATAAAATTATTGATTTAAGTTTTGTTATTTTCTAAAATCTTTTAAAAATAAAAAATTATTTTTTTTTTTAACTCACAATCATATCACAATGGTGTGTTTTTATTGAGATATTGAAAGATATTACAAAGTTTACAGACTTTCACAAAGCAACTAACTCATAATTATATATTATTAGTTAAAGGGCTACACTACTTAAAAAATATGAGAAGTTCACTAAGTTAGTTTGGACAAAACTAAGTTTAAACTAAATACTCTAAGTTAAATTTTGGAAACAATATTATACTCTTCTAGTAGCTTGACATTAGTCTCTAAATCAATTAGGTCATTGCCAACAGTTTGTCACTATTGATTATCCTGAAAAATGATAAATTGCTAAAGTTGATACTAGGAAAAAAAAAGAGAAAAAGGAAATACAATTCAAAGCCCTTCAAAAAATTCTTATTCTATTTCACAGTTTTCTTTCAAAAGGGGTTTGCCTGATTGGAATATTCTCTAAGCTTCATGACATTTAAGAAACTTAACTATTTCTAAAAATAACTACAAGAAGAACATTTGAGAAACTTATCCTTCTGTTAATATATGGATTCACTTAATACTACTGAAGCTAGTGCCATATTATGGAAGAGTTGCCTAACTGGGATAAAGAAATCTTTTCAAGAACTTTGTCTGACCAGAATAGAAACTTGGAGATCTCAGCTTTTGTCCAAGAATGTCTTTTCATTACTTGAGGAACTTAATAAGATAGGAGTTGGATCTTTTTTTCTATCTATCACTTGTCTTTCGGTATCATAATTATTTTCTGAAGAATAAATATATATGATTAGAGGAAACACTTTTTCTTGAACTTTCTTTTCTATATTATCAATGATGTATCAAGACATGTGAGTATAACCAATAGGTACTTGTTTACATTCAAAAACTAATATGTTTTATATCGGACAATTATCTTTATTAAGGATTTATGCTACTCAAAATTCAGGATCAAATTGAGGTAGACAAAATTCCTCAGAAAATAGAAGTTTTAAGAGAACTAAGACAGTCAAAAAGGAAGAAAATAAGTCTTTTTACTATAGAAAATCTCTATAAGCCTCTCATTTCAAAGGTTAGAAAGATCTTTAGGTACTTTATAGTCAGTTCTTCCTCCTTTGAAAACTTTTTTGCCATTAGTATTAAAGGTGTTACTTGATTTTTCTTGGTAACTAGAAGTCAAGTTTTTGAGTAAAGAGGTTTGTAAACAATAAGGAAAGAATAAAAGTGACTTTTGAAGTCATACTTCAAGTTGTTTTAAGGAAAGTGTTAAAACTTTATTGGCAAAAAAGTATAAAAACTTCTTGCAAGCATCTTTTTTGTGTGTGATCAAAGAATTAGCAGAAAAAGTTTTTTAAAAAAAAAATAAAAAATCAAATTAATACAATAAATATAATAATATTAAATAATATATAACTTATATGACATCAACTCTTTTCACTAATTCTCTGATCACATACAAAAAAAAATTTACAAGAAGTTTTATACTTCTTTGTTAATATAGTCTTATAACTTTCTTTAAACTAACTTGAAGAAAACTTAAAGAGTTATCTCTATCTCTATACACACTCTCTCTTATTATTACTTCTCTTCAAACAAAAACTTGACTGCTAATAACCAAAAAGTCAAGCAATACCCTTCTTATCAATAATAAAAAAGTTTTGAAAAAAAGAAGAACTAATGTATAGTCATCTCACACTATAGAGAAACAATACAGAGTATTGTTTATGATAAGAGACTTCTTTCCCACTCTCTTTGTCACCTGTTGTGTTTTAATAGTACATGTTTTTGAATTTTTCTGAGGAATTTTGCTTACTTTAATTTGACCCTGAATTTTGAGTAACACAAAGTTTCTCACACCGTAATTGGATAGAAATTTTATATTAGTAAAAGATGTAAACAAGTTTCCATTAATCACTTCACATATTCTAATGCATTTCCTTAGATCCATAAGAACCTGATATTTACTATAAGTCATTATTGTGTGGTGCAGGTGAATAAGAATACTATAAACTCCTATATTTTTGGCTAAATAAAAGAAAAGAACATATTTTCCCTTCTCCTCTATCAAGAAAGAAGAATGAAGACAAGGTTCAAAGAAATATATAATAAGAATGATGCCTTAAAAGTGCCACACCTATTCTTTATCAGCATGAATTTTGAAAGATTAGGAAGATTTTAGAATTATTCACACCTAATCTTCAATATCAACATGCAGTCAAATGACTCAAGTAACTGAAGAATATGTCATACTGGAATATTAGGCAATGATTTAATCTCTACAAATGGTAGTATTTTGAGGAAAACAGTATGATATTTATCAAGTATAACAAGGTGCATGCTGGAAGTATCAAGATTCTCCTTTCTAAGCTAGAGTTATCACAATAATAAAGAAGGACAGATTGTTGGATGATAGGCCCCTATCTATCTCAGTGCCCATTAACCTTCCCCTATGTCCTAGAGCTCTTCAAAATCTTTGACTTATTATCATCTAGAAAAACATTAGTAGAAGATCCCATACTGGATAGGATATGAAAGGAAAAGGTAAAGAACTGGCAAATAAGGTTCACAACATAGAGGTACTGAAAGTAGTAAAGGAATAGGTATTATATTCTGAACTGATAAAGTCCTCAAAGAGTAATTAGTCTATAGTATCAATATGATAGTAATAGCATGTTTTCAAGTTACTCATAATCAAATAATTTCCTCTCTTCCTTCTGATACCTTTTTTGCAATACAAAGTTTTTACTCCTATTTAAATTTGTATAGTTTTATCTTCAATTTTCTTTTCTAAATAGAGATAGTAAAGTAAAATATCAAACATAATAGTAAAATAGAGCAGATGGTCTATGGTAGACATAGATTCAAATACAATTTTTCTCAATCCTCTCTATCTGAGGGATCAAAATTTATATTAGTACTAGTTAGTGTTCACAATTTTGATCCAAATCTGATTAATCCGTGAATCAGATACGAATCAGATCAGATCAAATTTCAAAATTTTTAATCTGATTGGATTTGGATTGAATTGAATTTTAAATTTACAAAATTATCGGATTCAAATTGAATTCAGATCAAACCCAATATAATTCAAATCAGATATGTATCAGTTCATATAAATTGTTATATAATTATTTAAATCGAACTATCTAGAAAATTAAAATCAAACTATCTAGAAAATTAAAATCAAACTATCTAAGAAATTAAAATCAAATTATCTAGAAAATTAAAATAGTTTTTTTTTTATAAAAAATAATATAAAAGGTAAGTTAAAAAAAATTCAATACTTGCACTTTTTGATGATTTTTTAGCAATATTAAAGTTTTGTTGCTTAATTACTTTCATCGTATTTTTTGCTTTGCTAATTTATTTCTTTTAAAAATGAAATATGAAAACTCATTTGATAGCATACAATTTGCATATGATGAAAGTAGCAGTTTAACTATTCATAACAATATTGATACAAAAAATGCTAATACAAGCAATCTATCGGAATCGGCCTCAGTTATCTCAACAATTTCTAGAAGTAAAGTATGGGAATACTTTACAAGGAGTACAAGTTTTAAAGAGGACAAAAAGGCTACCTGTAAATATTGCAGGACGATATATACTTGTAGTGGAGGCAGTACTTCTAATCTAATAAAACATCTTGAAAAAACTCATTCAACAAAATTAAATATAATAACTGGCAACACTGAAATTGCCAATTTTTTTAAAACAAAGGTAATTTCAAATAATTTTTAAA